>JAKXYG010001250.1:632500-643440 GCA_025895645.1 Cardicola forsteri
ACGCATTTGTTTTGTAAAGCTTGTTTGCAATAAAATGTTTAAATAAAACTGTAATTTATTTTGGCAAAAATAACTTTTACTAAATTTTTATGTATTGTAACACATTTTATTATTATTACAATTTATTACAAAGCCCTCTTGCTTTAAAAATAAGCATGGGACAACAAGATAACAATTACAGCAATAACAACAAAGTTTCGTAATTCAAAATTTAACATGAAACAACAAAATTTCTCCACATATTGAACCACATCTTAATTATGTTATAATTCTTTTTTCATTTTATTTTATTGTTATTATTTGAATATTAAATGAGAAATACTTTATAACAAGTGAACATTTAGTCAAGTCGAGCGGATACCTCCTGCATGTAGTACCAGTGGTGAAAACGTTGACTAATGTTTACTCAAGTTCGAGTCCAGCGCTGTACCACAAAATTTCCCAGATAAATTCCAGAATTTGTACTATGGTTAAAGATGTTTAAATCCTACTATTGTTACTCAAAGTATTGGTCTGCATCTTGATTACCCTAAACGTCCACTTACTGAACAGTATGCTTAAAAAGGTAATTATTTACCATATGTAGCCGGTTAGGCCTATAAATCCGTCAATCAGCATTAAACCTAAAGGAGATTGCCTTGTCAATTCCCATAAACACTGGCGTTCTCGCAAGAAAGCGGTTTTCTAGCCAAGAAACTTCATTTATCCCTCCAAGTTTAATTCGCATCCCACAACGTTTTCGTACAGGAAGTTGAGAAGTTATTAAAGCTTGGACCTAGTGTTGTGTTATATTTATCTTATTTTTAGTAAACATATTAAAGCAATAAAACTATTAGATTAAAACATTATAATTTCAAATAATCAATATTGTTGTTTAATTCCTTAGTATTTATCACTTTTAGTATTAATTATTAGTATTACAAAACTATTCTACTTTAAAATAAGCATAGGGAAGAAACAATGTAACAATAACAGCGTAAACAAAAACAATATCCCATAATTAAAAATAAACATGGAGTAACAAAATAATTCCATGTGTCCAAGCAGAGACATTTATGTTAATTAAATCTTTTTGAACTCCGCCTAGTTTGGATTAGAAATAATGCAATCTAGCCAGTCTCAAGCTCTAGGGTTTGAGCGCAAAAGGTTAGCAACTTGGCTTCTGTAAAAAAATTATACTGCTACGGAAACAATACAAGAGGACGCCATTCCGGTAAACAACAGCAAAGAATTAATCGCACGTATCAGGATGACAGAGTCACACAGATGACAGGATTGAGTGCAAGCGGAAAGAAAACTCAATTTTCGATTTGCAGAATATTTTCGAATAATTTTTAGCTAAATTTTCCGTGGCCTAGTATATCCTCTTTTGACCTTGATTAATTGTTTATTCTAAAACCATTCTTGTTGGTTTTTCGAGCGGTAAACGTGGAATTTGATCAAGTACTTTTTTTCGTTTAAGTGTTACTGCTTTGCCTTTGTTTTCTGGAATAATGTCATCTTATTGTTTCTGTAGCTATATAAATATTTGCAGTAACTATGTTGCTAATTTTGTACTAAAACCCTTTTCCTTTATTTAGGCTCGGGACTAACTAGATTAATCTATTTCTGATTTTTCCTAGGCGGCACTTAATTATGTTTACTTCTATTTATATAATATATTATTTTACAATACCCTTTTGTCTTAAAAATAAGCATGGGGCAATAAGACAACAATTACAGCAAAAAAAACAACAACAACGAGGTCTCGTTGGCGTTGAACATTATACAAATTGAAGATTGAACTTCCTTTCGGCTTTCACTCAACCCTGTCATCTGTGTAACTTTGTCATCGAGATACGTGCAATCATGTTTTTATCGTTATTTACCAAAATGGTGTCCTCTTTTATTGCTTCCATAGCAGTATAATTTTTTTACAGAGGCCAGGTTGCTTACTTTGCGTTCAAACCCTCCTGCTTTATCTAGGCTTGGGACTGGCTAAATTGAATTATTTCTAATCCAATGTAAGTATTTGTAATAAGATTCAAAGAATAGTACATTGCAAAATGCAACAGGTTTTTTCCCTAGAAAACACGAGGTATCCTATCATTGATTCAATGACATATTTTACAGCTATTATTTTTTAATATATTATTTTATAAAAAACCAGATTACCAACTCTGTACATTCAAAGTCTTTTTCAATTGAAGTTGGGACTGGATAAATAAAAAATTTATTGAACTACATTTTAAGGAAATGTTTATGGTAAATCTTGTGATTATTTATTTTTGTTTTGTTATTTAAATACAGATTACAAAACATTGATGAAATCATTGATGTAGAAGACTCTTCATATCCAGTTGTTGAATGGGATTATGGTCAGTTTGTGCATCATTTTATAAAAAATTAATTTTATATAAATTAAAGAGTTGTATTATTGATTAAGTAATATTTATTGTAGACAGCTACCTTTTACCATAATTTTAATTTTTTTTTAAGAAATATGATTAATTTAATAACAAAAAGCATCATAAGAAAAAGTTTGATAAAAAGGTGAAAAAATAAATTGGAAAACAGGTAAATGAAGTTACAATGAAGTAATTAGATTATCCGTCTAGTTATTTATCAGTGACATTACCAAATTAGGACAATAAAAAAACACTTCAAATCAATGTTCAAATTGACTTTGTTATTTAACTAATCCGTGTCAATTCTTATGTGATGTGTTTGACCAATCTAATCTGTCACAAACCTGGATAAAGGTCCTCCTTTATTCTTTTGTGCGCAGGGTTGGCAACTTGATCTCTGAAAAATATATATATTGCTACAGAAACAATGAGATAATGCCATTTTAGCAAACACCGACACTACCCAGATGACAGGATTGAATCAAAGCCAAAGGGAAGTTCAATCTTCGATTATACAAATAAAATTATTTGACTAAATCCGACGTTTACTCTCTGGAAAAGTTAGCAAAAGCGGTTTTGGAATGGACAATAGATGCTGGTAAATAAAGAGAATAATAAACCACAAAATATTTGTTCAAGAACTATTCAGAAAAATCTAATAGAATGAATGTCTCATAGACGAACAAACAAAAATTTGGCACAATGTTTGAACACGTAAAATCCTTACGTTGCCCTTGTTTTTTTTCAATGATTGGACATTGTTGTTTATGCTTGTTTTAACAGTAATAAGAATAATAATAAAGAAAATATATGGGAGTGAAACGTGGAAGCAAACAGATAAGATTGATAAAGTGGTGGATATATTTTATCGCCCGTGTCTTAGAAGTATTCTAAAGATTACCTGAAGCGTTTAAATTTCAAATAATGAGATCATAAAAAGAACTGACTCTTGTTTACTACATGACATTATTACAATTAAACGAAGAAAACTTCTTATTCAAATTATACGTTTACCGCCCGAAAGACCAGCAAAAACGGTTTTGGACTAAACGATTGAAAAGGGTGAACAAATAGTTTGTAAACCACAGAAAACTTGGTTAAGATCTATTCAGGAAAATCTAATTAAAATAAATGTTTCATAGGTTCGAACAAAACGTTTGGCAAAATGTTCAAATACGTGGAAAAATATTGTTGTCTTACGTTCCTTTTAAATTATGGAACTTTGTTGTTATTTTTTGCCGTAATTGTTATCTTATTGCCCCATGCTTATTTTTAAAGCAAAAGGTTTTGTAATAATAGTAATACTACTACTACTGATAATAATAATAACAATAATAATAATAACAATAATAATAATAATAATAATATTAATAATAATAATAACAAAAGTTATTTTTTAACTAAAACAGAGTCATTGATACATATATTGGTTTATTTGGTTGGTTTATTGGTATATTGCTAGCTGTAGTACGTTTTAAAATGTATTAACATGCCCGTTATGTACATATCATAATGCACGTATACTTGAATGTAGATTAATTTTCTGAGTGTGTAGTGAACATCCAATTTTTTTAAATTATGTTTTTGTGTTGTTTTTGTCTTTTGCTTTTTGTTTGACCGATGATAGATATTGCCCGGGGTATACTGCTCGACTCAAACATGAGTGAGCATGGGTTTAATCCTCATCATCGGCACTAAATTTAAGGCCCACGTTGGGCTTTGCTAAGATGTCAACTGTTAAAAGATGTTTCCGGTACAACATTAAAAGTAGTAAAAATTAATTTTTAAAGTTGTTAATTATGCATTTTATAATTGTACTTATGTGCTCAAATCCAAGGCAATATATATATATATATATATATATATACATATATATGGATGAAAGTATTAATGCATTTTATATATAATATAGTATTGAACATTGTATAATAAATAATGTAATTGCTAAAATAGTTTAAAAATAATAGCTAACTACATTTTCGTAAGCGTCTTCTAAGGAATTGTCCGCATAGTAGCACCTAGTTCAGCGCATCGAGTAACTACGCCAGTCAACAAAGTCAGCCGGCATAACCTAGATGAATAGAGTGCCAGACTCGAAACCGTGTTGACTACGAACTGCAACCATTGACACTAAATGCGGCCACTTGTTTGGGGGGTTGTTACTAAACAAAAATGCTTTCCGTGAAGAAAAAAAGTAAGATAAATACAAATTTAGACAAATTTAAAATGAAACATTAATTTGAGGTTTGGAAAATATTAAAACTTTTTTTTCTGGTTTAAAAAATTCCTATTTCAAATGTGTAAAAGTTTAATTAACTGTATTATGATTTATAACAAAATTTGAAATTTTATTCATACAATTGGAAGATATTTAATGAAAAATTGTTAAATGTCCTTATTATTTTTTGTCTGAAAAATTTAAACATTAATTATTGTTAATGTTAATTATAACTGAAAAAGCAGTCATTTTTAAGAAAATGTGTACCATACAGTCTACAGTTCAAAGTTTTAATCATTGTGTTTATTCTACCTGTAGTGGGCTAGCATAATAATAATAATAATTATTATTATTATTAAGCTTTAATATCTCACTAGAGATACATTCAGCATAAAATACATTTTTACCATCAATATAAAAAACAAAAAGTAGAAGTACAAATAATGGGATCAAAATGAAATAGAATGTCATATGTTAATGAATATAAATATAGTCTATATAGCATGCATGTGATTTTTTTTTTAATATTCAAAATTGCTATACATAGAATGAGTCATTATAAGGCACACTTGATGCAATTTTCAGGCTTGTATATTAAGTATCCATTTGATGTAAAAGTTGTATTTATTAAAGTAAACATGGTATCGGGACGAGAGTGATTGCAAATTTCCTGGTCCGCTATTTTATCTCGGTACGTTGAATTTTGTAAGTATTTCTCATCGGGTTCTATTGCATGTGTAGTGTTTTTTAATCGGGAGGTCTGCAATCATTCCCCTCTTTGTGCCAAGACGGCAAAAATTGCTTTACCATTGTCATCAAATGTGGTTTTGATAAATGTCAACATTCAAGCAGTAAAAATCAAAATTAATTAATTGATTAATAATAAATGATAAGTGCTAGCGTAGTCTAGTGGTACAGTGCTTGACTCAAACCTGTACTGATTTAATCCGTACCACCGGCACGAAAATGCTGGCTCACGTTTGGTTTTGCTAAAATATTCACTGCTATAGACGTTTTCCCGTAGAATAATAAAATGCTTGCACATAAAGTTACTTTGTGTGCTCATGTAGAACATATATTTATAAGACTTCGTGTTATAAGATTTTAGAAAATTTTTTAAATTATTCATTTTGGTTGGTGATGTGGTCACCTCTTTATTAGTTTCTATATTTGTACGACATATAAACGATTGAGTTTGATGGCTTGATAAGTGTATTATTTAAACTTTATTTTATCCTTTAATTTTACAGTAGTTTCCAAATTTATTAGAACAAAATTATGTTATTTTAGGAATATGCATACCTTTGGTATAAAAATTGATAGACATTAAATATTGTATTTTAGCAGATAAAATTGTAAATCCATATTTCAAAACATGCTTACATTTTGCACAATTGATCGAAGAAAATTAAAACCATTTGTTACGCACAAACAACAACAATAAATGTTGGTGGCAAAGCCACCTCTTTATTAGTTTCAAATTTGCATAGTAATTCAAAATAATCCCTGTCCACTGTTTACGGTTTATAGAGGCGTGCACAGATATTTCAGTCGTCTTGAACAAAATCCATCCAAGTACATTTCTGACC
Source organism: Cardicola forsteri (assembly GCA_025895645.1). Classification (NCBI taxonomy): domain Eukaryota; kingdom Metazoa; phylum Platyhelminthes; class Trematoda; order Strigeidida; family Aporocotylidae; genus Cardicola; species Cardicola forsteri. The sequence goes on from JAKXYG010001250.1 coordinate 638,695, forward strand.
ACCTTTCCTTTTCTTCCAATCGGCATCTAGATAAGCCACAGTTACGGTACATGAAATTGCATTAGGATATTTACAATGAACCTGTTCAAACCAGTGCAATCTACGTTGTCGCAATACCGACTAAGATAGACCGTGAAATTGGAAGTTATCTCGAATTTAGCAGTTGCTGATTTTTTTCGTCCAATTCCTTGATACGAAGGATGCAAAATGGATGGTGTGCCAAATATATCTAAAACATTTTGTTTCATATTTGTTGAGCTTCACTATTTCTAAGCCCGTAAATGTTACATTACACACAGCTCATAACAAAAAAAAATCTTTCGGAAAAAGTTGCACCTAAAAGTTAAAACGAATTATCTATACCCTACTTATCTAAAATATTGACAAATCCGAAATTAAATAGGATAGGGCTCTTAATCTACCATATTATAGTGGTGATGTGTACTTTCACGTCCGTTTATTTAATTTTATTTAAATTAATATACATCCTATTCTGAAATTCCGAAAAATTATTTTTATAATTCATAATTTAGGCTACACCAAACGCGACCCATCTTTATCCAAACCAGATGTTGAATTAACAAAAGAATCAGACTCAAATGCACATTTGTACAAATCCACACCTACATCTAACAATCCTCATCCTCATCATCATCATCATCATTCTGTTCAAATGACCAGCGATTCGATGATGGGACTGACTGTGCGTCAGCTGACCGAAAGCGACAAAGTAGCCATTCGGGTAATTCGAAAAATGCAATTTTTGGTAGCCAGACGAAAATTTCGCGAAGCTCTCAGACCGTACGACGTGAAGGACGTCATTGAACAGTATTCGGCTGGTCATATGGACATGTTAGCACGTGTGAAAATATTACAATCAAGGTAAATTTGAGTTTTGACTAGAATTTAGGTTAAATCTATGTGCAGCCAGTACAACAATTGGCGTAAAATTAAAACATCTCCAGCTATGACATAACGTAGAAAAAAAGGTCACTGTAATCATAAAATATACAATATTATATAATAATTAAAATACAAGTATGTTTTTATAGATATATATTGTAACTAATAAAAAAATTTACATAAAATATTGATTTAAACAAATATTCTTTTAATTTGATTATGCTTATACTTGTTTTGGTTTTTATATATATATTGACGTTGAAAACAGTTCTTGCATCTACTATAACGTTTTTATAAGCAAAAATAAAAGTAATAATTTAAATAGTTGATAATTGTTTTATTTTCAAAATAATGTAATATGAAAAATTTTAAAACAATTTTTTTCTAAAATATTATAGAAAAATATTTAGTAAGTTTAACACATATTCAGTTTTTATTTTACGTCGGACTTTGCTACATTTGTCTCACATATATTCACTTTATACAAATTTTGAGTAAAAGGTAATTGTCATTATTTGTAATCTGTCTAAATATATGTCTAAATATTTTATACAAATGGTGTAAAAGTCTATAGGAATGCAATACAACCAGACCGACAAATATTGGGGAAAAGTGATTATTTAACATATCCAGCTATCACATAACATAGTAAAAAAGGTCACTGTAATTATAAAATATAGGAAGTTATATAATAAGTAAAATGCAAGTATATTTTTATAGTTATATATAGTGTAACTAATAAAAAATTTACATAAAATATTAACTGGCTCAAAATGTAAGATTGAGTAAAATTATCAACATCAAATATAACGTCAAATATTTTGTAAAATGTAAAACGTATCTAATTTTTAGGGCTACTGAATTGTTTTATGTATAATTTACCACAAAATATTAAATAATAAATGTGATAGTTTGCGTTTGTAACCTCTTAATATAATCTAAAGTTGATTTAAACAAATAATTTTTTCGATTTAAATATGCTTGTTAAGTTTCATCATACAAAAAACAAAATAAATATTATTAATACGATTAAATAGCAATTTTTAAAAATATAATTATTTTTATTTTAGCTTGTATTGTGCTTAACTTAAGATTTTTATGTAAATAAAATAAATTTAAATGCAATTAAAATTACTTTTGTAAGATTAAAGCACAGATTATTATTTTTATAAACAACTGTAATCCTAGCATAAGTGAATTACAGTTTAGCTTAAAAAGTATTGTTATATTTTACTATGTCATTGACGAATGCTAATAATATTGAGGAGTTTGAGTGTAATACCTATAAAATTGCAATTTTTAATTATTACAGTAATTTTCTACTTAATGCATCCTTGATTCAAACTATTATAAATTAGGGAGCAAATAAAAAACGATGTAACTGGGTTTCCGTATTGACGGATGCGTGCACGTATAGAGTCTGGGTACTTAAAAAGTATCCCATATGTATCCGTTGAGCTAAGGGAAACAATCCCCACAAAACGTAGGTGGCGTCGTTAATCTTTACAAACATTGGCGCCATCATAAAGATGCCGTCTAGCAACTAATACATTTTGTCGTTCTCTTGAGTTTGTTACTTTTATAACATTTTGTACAAATATAAAAAGAATTAAGCAGTGAACACATTGAATAAAACAGTAAGTGAATATTTGCAGTTATACACAATAAAATAAAGCACTTTTACACTGCAGTCTATTCGTTTTTATTTTAAAATTTTCTATTATTTACAACATTTTCATTTTTTAACAATTAATTCATTTCTTCGAAGATTTATTTAAATTTTTTGCCATGGCATTGACAATTAAACATTTTTCTCTCTTTTAATTTTACGTTTTAACTTTGTTTCTTTTTCAAGAAAAGTTGGGTTTGGTTGGTTTAACTAGGTTTGCTTTTTAATATCTTTTTACATATCTCTTTACAATATGGGCTTAAAATTAGTTCAACTAGTTGTACACTAATAATCCTGAGGATTTGAGTAATGCCTATAAAGTCTCAGCTTCCAATGCTGGTAATATTCCTCTATGTAGTGCATCCTAGGCTAGGTACTGATAAGCATCTAGACTAATAACAGCAGGGAGCAAGTGCAAAGCGGTATAACTGGGTTCTCGCTTTAGCTGGTGGGTACAAATATTCACCTATGATACTTAAAAGATTTCTTAAAGTATACGTATACCATATGTAGCCTCTGTGTTAAGGGTGATTATCCTGACAAAAAATTAGGCGGCTTTGTTAATCTTAGCAAATAGTGGCGACGTTACAAGGATGCCACCTATCAGCCAAGAAACTTTGTTATTTTTCTACGTTTCTTACGCTAATCAAGCCATCGAAGCTGTTTGTTTCATATGCCCTGTACATGTGGAAAATAATGAACAGGTGACCACGTCACCAACCAAAATGAAAATGAACTAGTTAATATTGTTATTTGTATTTGTATAAATGTTTTCTTTACAAGTAGAACTTTTTTTTCAAATATTTTAAAATTTACTATTAAGCCAAGTTTAATCTCGTTTCTCGAATGTATTATAATGTACGTTCATAAATAATAAATACAGTTCATTTATTACGTTATAATTTTGCTGTAAAAACTAAATGTTAATTTTTTGTTTTTTAAAGTGTATTAATAAGCATTTTTAAAGTAAACATTAATTTTTTACACTTAATAAATTTAATTTTCACAAATGTGTTATAGCAGAAAATTAGGAGTGTTATGCGATATTTAAAACTTTCTTAATTTATTAATAAAATAAATAATAATGTATAAATAATTATTTAATTATAAATTTAAATTATTTTTTTACATAAAAAAGTGTTTCCTATATAACAGAACATATATACCCTTATTTTATTTACAATTTCTGCTTAAAAAATTGAGTAATTTAAACATCGAAGTCAGTTTTGACAACAAAAATTACATTATTATTATAAATAAAACTTGTATAACATATTTAATTTTTAATATAGATTAGATCAAATTTTAGGACGTTCGGGAAGTAAAGATGATGATGTGTATGATTCCAGCCAATGTCTGGCTTCAAGGATTGTCAAAATCGAGCACAAGGTAAATAAATACACATTTTTAGTTATCTACTTATAAGTAGTTGAAATTAAAAATAATAATTTTTATATCGATAAAATTAGAAAAATCAAATTGAAAATTTAGAAACCTGTAGTTTGTACGTATATATATATATATATATATATATATATATATATATATATATATATATGTTTCTAGTGTAGATTATAACATTAAAATTTAACTATTTTTGTTCATTAAAATCACGTAATTAAATAATTTTTTAATTAACAAATATCTTTTTATAAAATTTGTTATTGTTTATTTACAAAGTATTATTTAAAATTAGTTTTTAAACACTAAACTATTCTTGAAAACCTGATTACATTTGAAATGTCCACTATATGCCCTATTTTAAGCTGAAATAACCACTATGGAAATTTTTGCGTTGTAAAATGCAGTGCCCTCACAATTTTTCACGTTATATGGAAGTTACATTTTCAAGGTCCCTATGCCAATTGACCAATAAAATAAAATAAATCAAATTTACAATTATTAACATTGACCAATAGGAATTTATTTTTGGTATTTTTAGTGCTAGATAACGTCACCCGATATTTTCACTTATCTAACTTTTATTAACATACATTGCAGTAATATTTATAAAAAATAGTTTCAAAAATAATGTACAACAATCTTTACTCTAGCAATAGTACATAATTCACAATTTAAAAATTCATTTATTTTGGTTAGTGATGTAGTCACCTTGTCATTATTTTCCATATTTATACGGCATGTAAACGATCGACTTTAATGGCTTGATAAGC
>JAKXYG010001309.1:0-20000 GCA_025895645.1 Cardicola forsteri
GCGTTTAAAATAGTAAAAATAATGGTATTTAATGATTGCATTGCTGTATTGCATTGTAGCAATAATTAATGGTGCAATATTTTTTTTTTAATGCGGCGTTCGAAATTGTAGTCAATATTTTTTTGTGAAGGTTACAGTCAAAAATGTTTTGATGGTTGGTTATACATTCATAGTTTTGTAGTAATTATTGCAACCGTTAAAAAAACAGCTGCGATAATAGTTGGGGAATGCAATACAACTAGTTATAAATTCATCCATTTATTCATGCATTTGTAATGAAATAATATCGATTGTTTACAGTTAACTGTTTAGTGAACTTATCAACTTGCAATACATTTCATTTTGGTTGGTGACGTGGTCACTTCTTCAATATTTCCCATATTTATACAACATATAAACGATCGATTTTGATTGCTTGGCAAGCGTAACAAACGTGGAAGAATAACAGAGATTTTTTGACTGGTAGACGGCATCCTTGTGACGTCGCCACTGTTCGCAAACATTGACGAGGCCGCCTGATTTTTTGTCAGGGTTATCTCCCTTAGCCCAAGGACTACATATGGTACATGTATACCTTTAGATACCTTTTAGGTATCCTGGGTGTATGTTTGCACCCACCCGCTATGGCGGAAGCCCAGTTATACCGCTGTGCACTTGGATCTTGCTGTTATTAGTCTACATGCCTATAGGCACCTAGTCCAGGATGCACCACGTGGAGGACGAACAGTCAGGAATATCACCATTATTGGAAATTGAGACTTTACAAGCATTACTCAATTCCTCAGGATCATTAGCATCCCCATATAAAGTTGAATATTTCAAAAAATGCAAAGCATCACGAATTTGTTTAGTTACCTAGACAATCTTTTGTAGTATGGACTACAAGATAGTCAGTAACCAACACAGTTGCCTAGCCACTTAGATTAGGCACTTTTACATGCTGTTGATGATGTTTCAACAAAAACATAAAGTGAACAATTAATTTATTATTTTTTTATTCATTTTGGTTGGCAATGTGATGTCACCCCTTCATTATTTTCCGATGGCTTGATAATTGTAACAAATGGAGAAGAATAACAAAGTTTATTGGCTGGTGGACGGAATCCTCGTGACGGTGCCACTGTTTGCAAAGATTGACGAAGCCGCCTGTTTTTGTGTTAGGCTTATCTTCATTAATCCAAGGCCTATTTTAAGATACCTTTTGGGTATCCTGAATGTATACTTACACCCACCGGCTGTAGCGGTAACCCAGTTTTGCAGCTGTTTACTCATACCTTGCTGTTATTAGTTTTAGATGCTTATGGGAACCTAGTTCAGGATGCACCAAGTGTAGGACGAATATCACCATTATTTGAAATTGAGACTTTATAAACATTACTCAGTATCCTCAGGATTATTAACATCCCAATAATTGTTTGTACGATTAGTTTGCGCAATACAACCGTTCTAAACGAAATGCATGAAGCGGAAAAATACCAACTACAAGCTGTCCAGTGTTGGAAAACCTTGGTCAATGCCGTATCGACCTATTTTCACAATCATGCGAATGAAAGCGTCAATAGCCGACTGGCTTTGCTGCTCAGTCTCGGCGCTTTGCACGACTATCCGGTGAATGTGATCAAATTCGTCAAGCACCAGTTGACGGCCGCGTTTCTCGACGAAATGGACGACGAAACGTCGAAGGCAGCCGATTTGCTCACAAACGCCTTGGACCAAATTCAGCAATGTCTACGCCGATTGCGGCGTGTCGAAGCGAAGCTTGTCAAGCGCAACAGTCGGCGACACGATTCGAGCGGCGATTCGACCGATTTTACCGCAAGGGCAAAGCATGACGCTGGTTGGATGCGTTTGTGGTACTATGCATTGACTCGTATCAAGGCCATAATTAATTTCCACATATATCGACTTCGATTGAGCCTATTGGATTCGTTGAATAAAGAGGTGGGTGCATGATTATATGTATATCTATATATATATATATATATATATATATTTACTACTTTGAACGTTTTATAGGAAACATCTTTCAGCAGTGGACATTTTAGCGAAGCCGAACGTAGTGGGATTCGAACCCCGATGCCCACCGAGGTCCGAATTCAAGCGCTGTACCGCTAGACTACCCGGGCATATATATTTATATATACATTATTTAGTATTTTATCACAAAACTCTTGCAAAAAGAACAGTTACAGCGAAAAACAACAAAGTCTTATAATTGAAAACGAACATGAGACAACAAACTGTTTTCATGTATGCGATTGACGAGGTCACGCCTAACATATGGCATACGTATACCTTAAGATACCTTTTAATTACCCCGGGGTGTTTGCTTGCACCCACCTGCCGAAGCGGTAGCCCCGTTATAGCCACGTCCACTTGGTTCCTACTGTTATTGGTCTAGATGCCTATCAGCACCTAGTGCAGGACGAACAGTCAGTAATATCACCATAATTGGATTATTAGCATCCCAAAACACAAATAAAAATAGACTAATAAAAATTATCTAGCTTCAACTTATTATCCACGGTTTTGAATAAATATTTCTAAGTAAATATAAGGCGACTATTAAGTACTTTACATTATTTTTAATTCCTAATATTTATTTTTTACGAAAAAACAGTCGGATATAAATTAATTCAGATTCAATATTCATAAATTTTTTGCATTATTTGCGGTATATATCACTATACAAACATTTAAAAAGTTTTAAACGACTATTATTTTATTGTAAATTAATGTTACTTGGCACATATGTTTTCTATGTACACTATTGAAATAACTTGTCATTCTATTTCAAAATACGTGTTTATTCTGTTTATAATTCATGTTCATTGGAATTGGTGACATAGTCACTTCTTCATTATTTCTATATTTGTGTGGCATAGCAAACGATCGATTTCGATGGCTTGATAAGCTTAACAATGACGAAGTTTGTTGGTTGGTAGACGGCATTTTTGTGACGGTGCCACTGTTCGCAAACAATGACGAGACGGTCTGGTTTCCTATTGTTCCAAAGGCTACATATGATGTACATTACCCTAAGATACCCTGGGTGTATGCTTGCACCAGTCCGCCGTAACGGAATCCCAGTTATACCGCCGTGCATTCGATCCCTGCTGTTATCAGTCTAGATATCTGTAGGCACCTAGTCTAGGGTGCACCACGTGGAGGACGAACAGTTAGGAATATTACCATTATCATTGGAAACTGAGACTTTATAAGTATTACTCTATTTCTTCTGATCATTAGCATCCCGTTATTTTTAATTGTATTGATTACACAGTTGTAGGATTGTGTGAATTTTTATGTGTCATCTGGATATATGTATGATTTGTGTTTTTGTAGAAAAACGGTTAATTTTACTGTTTGTATTTAATTAGATTGAACAAGATCTTGAAACCCACAAACTTATCCAGTTTGATTCGAATAATCAGATGTCCGCTGCTGGTAACTCTAGTCCTCTCCAATCAAAGTTATCATCCAAAACCAACATGCGCGTTGATTTGTCCAATTTGAGTAAGTTCAAGGACATTGCTAAGATTCCGTTTTACTGACATCGTTTTAGTTGCCGAGAGAGAGAGAGAGTAAACAACATTAAAGTATTACAAAGCTGTTCAACACGGAACAGAAAAATGTCTGGGATTTACAATTACAGTCTTTCGCGTTCGGCTGTGGCAAAGCTATATGTTTATTAGTTCCAAGTTCTCAAAGCATCTCGAATAATTCCTTGCCACTGTTGACGGTTTTCGGAGGCGTGCACAGATATGTCAGTCCAACGACTTAGCCATTGTCTCCAAAATAAGGTCCGAACTAAGATAGGGTGAAGATCGTCCCGAACAGCATTCACCCAAGTACGTTTCTAACAACCTTTCCTTTTCTTCCAATCGGCATTTGGACAAGTCAAAGTTACGGAACGTGACATTGCATCAGGATTTTTACGAAGAACGTGTCCAAACCAGTGCAATCTATCTTGTTTCAATACCAAAGAAGGAAGTTTGTGAAATTGGAGGTTATCTCGAATTTGGCGGTTACCGATCTTTTTCGTACAATCCCTTGATACGGTTGGTGCAAAATGGGTGTTGTGTCAGATGCATCTTAGACATCTTGCTTCAAATGTGTTGAGCTTCATCATCTCTGATCCTGTAAGAGTCCAGGTTTCAGCTGCATACAGAAGCACTATGCGAACCAATGAAGAAAAAAGATTCTTTTTTGTTTTTGGATTGATGTTTGTTCATGGTGGATTGGCAAGTTTTCAAAACAAATTCGACGATTTACTTCATTATATGAACCTCCGTCAAAGGTAATCGAAGAGCCCATATACGTAAATTGCATTACATTGGGAAGCACAGCATCATTTAATACAATCTTCGGATACTAATGATCCACGAGGATTTGAGTAATGCTTGTAAAGTCTCAATTTCCAGTGATGGTGATATTCTTGACTGTTCGTCCTTCACATGGTGCATCCTGGACTAGGTACTTCTAGGCATCTAGACTAATAACAGTGGAGACTAAGTACACAGCGTTATAAACTAGGCTTCCGCTACGGCCGGTGGGTGCGAACATACACCCAGGATACTTAAAAGGTATTTAAAGGTATACGTGTATACCATATGTAGCTCTTACGCGAATGGGGATAATGCTGACAAAAAATTAGGCGGCATCGTCAATCTTTGCAAACATTGGTACCATTACAAGGATATTTGTTACGCTTATCAAGCCATCGAAGTTGATCGTTTGCTCTGCCGTATAAATATAGAAAATAGTGAAGAGTTGACCACTTCACCAACCAAAATAAGTCCTCACATCAGGATCCTGTGACGTTTAAGTTGTATTTTTTAAGTTGTCTAGAAAGGCAACAGTCGCGAAGGCTTGGATATTACCCTCTATCTCCTAATCTTGACAACAGCTCAAAAATCTCATCTCAATTATTATTTATAATTTTTTTTATGCGTCTAACTTTATTATTTATTACTATTTGCTTATCTTTTAGTATCGATTTTTTAGTTTATTATACTCTTTTCACAAATTTGAACGGACTTAGTTGTTTATAAATAACAATATATTATTATTTTTTATTGGTGTCCAAATAACATCAATTTGTCTTTTTAGAGTATATAATTATTTTTACACATTAAAATTCATTTTGTGCAAAAACATTTTTGAATTTGTTTTTCTAAAGGCACAAAAATTGTGTTTTTCGCCAGTCGTGTCGTCTACTGTAAAATATGAGTTGGGGATCATGCATTTCAGATTCCTAGATTTAATAACCGGTGCATTATCGCGAGTAATATTCACAGAGCAGGCAGTAACGTCGCGAGTCACATTCTGCCTTGTTTAAGCTCTGAAAATGTTTTTTTTTCCAATTTGGTCATCAGTATCTGCCCTGTTGACCACGGTCTTTAATTGATTTTTGAGATAGTTTTGACCGCGGCCATTCCCCCCCCCCGATCCCCCATACGTAGTTTCGACAGAGACCCCCTCGCATGAAGAAATTATCTTAGCATGCCATCAACTGAAAGATGAGAAGGCTACAGGAATAGATGGCATACCAATAGAAGTTTTTAAGTATAGCGGGATAAATATTATACTCCTTGATAAACTCCATTTGGATGATAATAACCGGTGGGGATGTTTATCCTCGAGTTACTTGAAGATTGCAATTGTCGAAATTGGCTTTGATCCCATTTAATTTATGCCCTGATGGGACAGCGGGGTACATCGTTCGACTTGGACCTGAGTTCGAATCCCCACCATCGACCTACGTTTGGCTTTGCTAAATGGTCCACTGGTTGAAAAATGTGCCTGACCGTCACAATACTTAAAGTAGTACAAATAAATAATGTTGGTCATGTACCAAGACAAGGGTTTGCCATTGTGTTTTGAAAAGTGACACACACTTCTTATTGAACACAGTTAATAGTGCCTTTACAAACGTTGCTGTTATCTCATTTTAATTATTTGAATTTATCCGTTTTTAAGTTTTGAAATCGAAAAATGATTGTGGTTTCATTTTTGATTTAATAATTATTTATCATGAGTTTAGAAGATTAACGTTTGTGTATTACATAACTGATTATATACTATATATATATATATATATATATATATTTATAATCCTTTTAATTTCAAATTAAGCACGGGGCAATAAGATAACAGTTACAGCATAAAAAACAACCAAGTCTTACGAGGATTTGAGTAATGCTTATAAGGTCTCAATTTTCAATATTGGTGATATTCCTGACTGTTCGTCCTCCACGTGGTGTATCCTAGGCATCTAGACTAATAACAGCAGGCTCCAAGTGGACAACGGTATAACTGGGCTTCCGCTACGGCGGGTGGGTGCGAGCATGCACCCAAAATACTTAAAAGGTACCATATGTGGTCCTTGGGCTAAGGAAGATAACCCTGACAAAAATCAGGCGGCCTCGTCAATCTTTGTGAACAGTAGCGACGTCGCAAGGATGCCTTCTACCAACCAGGAAACGTTGTTATTGTTCTGTGTTTGTTAGGCTTATCAAACCATCGAAGTCGATGATCGTTTGCTCTGCCGTGATAAATTTGGAAAATAATGAAGAGACGACCACGTTACCAACTCAAATGAATGACAACAGCTAAAATTGTGTGGCCTAGCGATACAGAGGGGTCGATTCGAATCCCGGTGGGCATAGGTTCAATCAGCACCAGAATGTGGGCCGACGTTTGGCTCTTCCTCTCGAATGTCCACTGGGGGAAGGATGTTTCGTATCAAAACATTTAAAGTAGTACAAATATGTATATTCTTGCAGTTATTGTAAATCTTAATGACATCATAAATTAAAGTTCTCTAATAAGATTTGATTTATTGCATACGACGCCCAATTAGCAATTTATTTGGACGCAGAGATTTAGCATTATTAAAGCGACTGAATTTATTAGCTGCAGTGTCAGTTCAAATTATTTATTGACGACTTTTTTAATTCAAGCTGTACTACTTTAAATGTTTTGTCAGTAGACTTGACCTTCTAGTTACGAGAGAGACGAGTGCAATCAATTTGTCAGCGTCAATTTTGGCTGTTGAGGAGTGACATGGACGACGTGTGAGTGACGATCAAGTTGTGTTGCAAGGCAATCGTGTTGAGCATAACACACATAACATAAATGGATGGCATCAGTCACCTCTTCATTAATTCCAAGCTTGAATAGCTTGTCGAATTCCCATACGAAAAGGTTGTCCGATGCGGGGGAGGAATAAATGAAGTTTTTTGGCTGGAAGATCTTGTCACAGAAATTGACGCGGCGATCTTCTTTCAGGTGGACGGATTCACAAGCCTAGCCGGCTACATATGGTAAATAGATACTTTGAGCATCTTGGGTGTAGGCCAGTACCTATTCCACCGAACGGGAATCCAGTGTAAACCCAGTTATGCTGCTGTGTACTTGGTCTAAATGCCTGTTGACACCTAGTCCAGGATGTACCACATGGAGGATGAACAGTCAGGAAAATCATCATCATTGGAAATTGCCACTGGTCAAATCCTCGTGGATTATTAGCATCGCTATTGTCGAGAAAATTTCTTTCATTCATTTGGTTAATTGTCGATGTGCCAGATAATAGGAATAGTACCATGTGACTCTATAAACATTAGTTAAATCATGGATTGTTTGCATTCCTAAAGTCGTTATTTATGTAATGCAAATTACTCGAAAACCATTTACCAATTGCTGAGTAGTAGGAGAGATTTGATTTAGTTGTTTTTTAGACCCACTGTGATTTACAGTACGTGCACTAGGAGCTTATAGGATGCTAATGATCCTGAGGATTTGAGTAATGCTTATAAAGTCTCAATTTCCAATGATGGTGATATTCCTGACTGTTAGTCCTCCACGTGGTGCATCCTGGACTAGGTGCCAACAGGCATCTAGACTAATAACAGCAGGGTCCGAGTGCACAACGGTATAACTGGGCTTCCGCTACGGCGGGTGGGTGCGAACATACACCCAGGATACTTAAAAGGTATCTAAAGGTATACGTATATCATATGTAGCCCTTGGGCTAAGGGAGATAACCCTGACAAAAAATCAGGCGGCCTCGTCAATCTTTGCGAACAGTGGCGACGTCACAAGGATGCCGTCTACCAGCCAAGAAACTTTGTTATTCTTCCACGTTTGTCTATGCTTGTCAAGCCATCGAAATCGATCGTTCTACATGTCGTATAAATGGGAAATAATGAAGAGGTGACCACGTCACCAACCAAAATGAATGAATGACTAGGAGCTTATCAATTATAATTAATCTTTTATCAACAAAATATTTTCGTTCATGTGTCCAGTTCACTATAGTTGCAAAAAGTAATGAAAACTTTCTAGAATAGTCAGAAAATAATGACACGTTCATACAAGATTTGTGTTCATTTTCAAACAATACGAAGAAGATTGATTTATTAATGACATGATTATAACTTTTATAATAACATGAAACCGTGATGAATTTCAAAATTGGATGATTTATATTTAATTCCAGTTTATTTAATAAATACGTTCAATATGATATTTGCAAACTGTTTTTACATTTCATGTATCAACACCTGATACCTTAACTGCATCTTCTCTGCTTTAAATATAATTGAAAGTTTAACAGATTGATGTCAGTCGCATTGACCGTTAATGCATATGTGAATCACATTGAACGATCTAACTTCCGTGGTTTTACTAAGTTTTCAAGGTCATCTATTTTGTGTCCGAGTGTATTCTCTTGGCCAAATCGTATATGTATGCCTTGGGACTTTTGAATAAATAGTATTCAGTCGTGGTGTATTGTATATAAAAATTGAGCAGATTAAATAAAATGATTACGCTACTGCAATTCATAGCGAATTAATTGTTTATTTGTTCAAACATCAGTGAGTACATTGAAACACGTGCCAGATACGAGCAACTCTCAGTTGATTGTAATAAAGTTTTGTTTTAGTAAAATAATTATTTTGCATTAGCTTACACTTGTATTAATTACAATTAATTTTTTACAAAATATTTGTCTTTGGGGCTGTCGAATACGTAGTATTCAAATAAAAAATTAACGTCAATTATAATTGAAATTTATATAAAAATTAAATAAACTAGGTGAAATAGCTATGCAACTTCATTTAAAAAATATGTTTATATTAAAATAATTTATTGGGTTAAAAACTTAAATCAAACGGTTTGTATTTCAAAGTAATAAATTTTTGTTAACTTAATGTTGAATGATGTTTTACGGTCATTGAGTTAAATTATACAACCGCACTACTGTAATTCTAGTTGTTAAAAATAGCAAAAACAAAAAATGCATTAAATCTAACCAAATTATTTTTTATTCATATTTTTAAAATAAGTGTATACTTTTTGAATTAAAGTATTTTGTATGAACGTCCAGCGTATTGACTATATTTTATTTTGTCCTCATTATTTGTACTACTGTTTTTTTGGTAATTTTGTTATTTTATCCATTTTTATTGGTGGTGAAAATGTATTCATGTGCTGATGAATGTATCTCTAATAAGATATTAAAGTTTAATGTAGTAATAATATTTAAAACAATGACGACTCTACATAGATTGTCAACTAATAAACGAAATACAACAACAAAAGTTAGTGGCAAATTCGCATAGCATCTCAAATAATTCCTTGCCACTGTTCACGGTTTTCGGAGGCGTGCACAGATATGTCAATCTAATGACTTAGACATTGTTTTCAAGATAAGGTCCCCACCAAGATAGTGTGAAGATCGTCCCGAACAGCATCCATCCAAGTGCGTTTTGTGACCACCTTTGCTTTTCTTCCAATTGGCATTTCGACAAGCAAGAGTTACGATACGTGGGATTGCATCAGAATCGAAGTAATGTACAGAATAGGTAGTAGCGTCTGGATTTGCTCTTGTGCAACGAGCCGTTAAGTTCCTCCCCGTGGATTGTAGTCGCCCCGTCAACTCCTGGACACTTGAACACTTTCTAGTCCCCGACTGTCTAGGTGGAACATCCTTATCGACAACTAACCTTTTGTTGTTCAAGGCGGTTCTATTATTTTTCATATGTTGACATGCTAAACGGTTGTTAGTTGGCTTCCGACAAATTCCTTTTTAAATAAATTTTTATCATCATACAAAATTGTGTACATTAATAATAAAAACGACATATAAGCACTGAATCAAACATGTTGTTTTCATGATTTTTTTTATTGATTGATTATTACTACTTGGTTTTCAATAATTTGATGATGATGATTATGATTATTATGACATGTTTTAATTTGTGCTGTTTTAGGGCGTACACTCATTGATTTTTATAAATTGATTATCGTTTTTTGTTGGCACTAAACAATAAAACCAAATGAGTAGGCTCAAACGCTCGTTCAGTTGCTTGATTCATGTGTGGCATGCTTCAAGTCAAACGCAATATATTAACTCAAGTGCCTTTTAACCAAAAAAAGGCTATGACAATCGCCAATAAACCAATATAGGACAATTTAGCGGTGCAATTCATTTTTCATTCATTCTTTTTGGTTAAGGACGTGATCACCTCTTCATTATTTCCCATTTTTATACGACATAGCAAACGATCGATTTTGATGGCTTGATAAGCGTAGACAAACGTAGAAGGACAAAGTTTTTTTGCTGGTAGACGGCCTCCTTGTGACATCGCCACTGTTCGCAAGGATTGATGAGGTCACCTGATTTTTTGTCAGGGTTATCTTCCTTATCCCAAGGGCTACATATTGCATACACATACGTTAAGATACCTTTCAAGTATCCTGGATGTATGCTTGCACTCACCCGCCGTAGCGGAAGCTGCCCACTTGGACCCTGCTGTTATTAGTTTAAATGACTTTATAACCATTACTCAAATCCTCGTGGATCATTAGCATCCCAAATAGGTTTTAGATAAACCTACTTTAGAAAAGACAATCATATCACTAGCCCATCAACCCTAATTTGTCTCTATTGTTCCTTTTGTATAAAGATTCGGCCAACGTTTTGGAACCTATTATCAATCGCTGTCTGCATTTGAATCGTCTCAATTTGCACTTCCAGTGCGCTTTGACCGACTGGACCCAATCCGAACAAATGCTTGTCGAAGTACCTTGTCTCAAGTCGAGCATCAGACCTGCAGCAGATCAATCCAATGCGGACGTCGATAGCCACAATCCCCCGTGGTCTATCGATGTGCACATTGCTCATGTAACGGACGGTGCCTATTTGTATCATTGTCAAGTTCCCTTGACAATTGTGATACGTTACGTCGACGGTTTGATTCATGCACATCATTCCATGCTTCATCAATTGAAAGAATCTCAACATGTTGTAAATACAATAATCAATGTAAATGAACATCATCATCATCATCATTTGAAGGATAATCAGTCGTGCAGTACAGATGGACGCCGCAATCTTCCCATTGTGTCCAACAATGTTGTCATTGAAGAACAAAATGACAGCAGTGCTCGTATTCCCGAGCAGCACAAGTCCCGAAAGTCGAAACCGAAAGAATTGCCAACCAATGTCAATCGCAACAAAGAAGCTGCTTCCCAAGGCGCTTGTTCGGCATCTGGCGAATTTAATTCGCAAAAAATACCCATGTCAAGTCCCGAGTCGGGAATGACCACCGAATCGTCCGTCTTCAGCCAAAACGAAAAAACCGTCAAGCGCAAGTTGAAAAAGCAGCACCTCGTGACGGCGGCGGTCAAAGAAGTGAACATCGATCGTTCGCTTGCGGCCAACAATTACCGAGACAATTCGGCACGAAGTACTAGTCCTTCTCCGGTGTCGAAAAAAAAGTTGGCAGATCCAAGTCTTCGGACCAAATCGGTTGGCGAGTCGAAGAAGCATCGCCTAGACGAGGAAGGCAGTAACTTGGCGTTGTACGATCACACCAAGTCGCATTACGAGTCCGATCCCAACGTCAGATTGAAGGGCAACTTGACAAAATCGTTTGTGAAAAAATCGCGCATTTGTCTGGCCCCACCTGATTCTAACGAATCGGACAGCGACGATCAGGCGTCGTCTTCTCTGTCGTCGGTGCACGCCAAACAGTCGACTAGAACGACTACACCGCTGCGTCCATTTTCGCGCAGTCGAAGTGTTGCTCCTAGTTTGCGCGTCTACAACAACAATTGCCCGACCAAAAGCCGCCATTCGAACGAAGATGACGTCAACGATCACGATTGTGATCACGATCATGCCTACCAACCCAAACGCATTCGGCCTTGCAATACCGACGGACGCCAGGGCTCGCCTCAGAGTGCCAGTTCCGGTTCGTCGTCGCCAACACCGACCTATCGTCCTTCCGTCGGCGCGGACAAAAGTCGTTGCAGACGCGCCCAATCGATAAATCCGTCGCGGTCGGCTGCATCTAGTCATGGTGCCAGTGCAAAGGCAGCGTCGAAGAAACCGAACGAACATTCCAAGTGCAATTCGTCCGCATCTATTGGCTACAGTCCAACTAAAGGCAGTTTGACCAACGGATATCATCCAGCCAATTCGATAACGACAACCGCATCCACTTTGGCAAGCCACGTTCCCGTCTATCACGTATCGCGAATCAGTCCCAAATCGAAAAAATCCAATCAATGCAATAGGCCAAATAAATACCAAAGCAAATCACATTCCAAATCTGGCGATACGCCGTCGTTTTATGCACGCTGGCTAAAGGAGCCGTCGACGTCCGAAGCGACTGGCGCCAACGGCCACGGTGGTGCAGCGATGGCAGCACATTACAAAAAGGTATCAACGAATCACAAGTAGGATACGTTGGGTGTAAGGTGATGGTATTTGCCTATTCCCGGGGGCCGGCTAAACGGCACGTTTTTGTGTCTTTCACTTCAAAACTGTCACTTGCTCTGTCTCATTGTGCACACTATTTATTTTTGAATCTTCTTTTTTTGTGATTATTGAATTTAGTCGTGTAAAATTTAAAGGTATATATATATATATACATATATATAGATAGATTTTTTGAAACTTACCTAGAAAACAGATTAAATTTGCCTACGGTTTTGTAATCTTGCCTTATTTTGTTGATCTGTATATCTATTTATTTTGTGCGTGTTTGTTTTTTATCGCTACATGCAAAATTTTGTCTTTCTGCTCATTTCAAAACAAACGTATAAATGTGCGTGACCATGTAATTAGTATATATATATATATATATATATATATATATATGTAAAGATGAAACCATTTTTTGTTTTCCACAATGCAGTTAAAACAGGTTAATAGTGTAATTAAATTAACTTTAACCATCACCCATATCATGCAATTTAATTACTACACATGGTGCTCATTAGTTGTGTATTGTAAACTAATTGAAACATCACGTGTTACGATTATATTTGTCCTTTAATCTGATTATTATCCATTTGATATTTTAAATTTGTATAAGGTATTTGTCCATTTAATCATAGTCCTTGTTAACGTTTATTGATCTTTTTTGACTCGGCATGATTAGCACGAGATTTTTTGTCATTAATCAATTAATAGCTTTTGGGGACATCAGTAGAAATGTATTATTTTTTTTAAATGGAATTGTATTCATTATAAATACAATTTGCTCCAATCGATAGGACCTTTCCCTCATATCGTTCATTAATAGAATCTCCAAAATTCACTTTTTTTACTACTTTGAATGTTGTACGGCAAGTGCAGTAGACATTCCAGTGCCGGTGATGGGATTCGAACCCAGGTTCAGGTCGAGCGCTGGTGTGTTTGGACAACCCAGTCTTACAGTATACCCATACGCAGATCAAACTGGATATTCCTGTTTAATGAATGGGTGAGTTTTCCAAGCTAGTCAATTGAAACACGAATATTTTTGCGATTGAAGTTACTTTACAAATGTAGAGCATTGGGTTCCCTTTGTAAGACGTAAACTGTGGGATGAATTCATTTTGTATATTCTCTTTAGTTACAAATTTATGAAGAATCGATATATAGATAGGACAAAAATATATGATGTAATTAACTTAACACATACATAAACAAGATAAATTCAATGAAGTACAAAGTTATATTGTGTCAATCACTATCTTCAAAGCAAAGAAAATTTTTGAAAGACCCTTTCAATGTCCAAATCCAATACAACCTACTTTTTTAGGTTTATAGTTTAAAATTATTTACAAGTGTGTCTAAATAAACATGAATAAATTCATAACGTTCAGAATAAGTAAAAGAATTATCATCAATTTACGAAATTTCAATTGTTTTCAAATTCTCTAAATCGTCTGCCTTGTAAATACTAAAACAACACCCAATTTTAAAATAACTTTTATTTTTTTTAAATATTTTCATACACGGTTTTCAGATAGTGGTTTTGTGAATTGCTGTCAAAATACCATCAGATTCGCACATCATAATTGAACTGCAAAAAAAGGAGAAATAAAAATCAAGATGATACCTACGTTGCTTCCTTCTCAATAACAACTACTGGAGAACCAATGCCTTCTTCAAATTGCGCATGTTTGTAAATACTGCTTAAAATACCACACGAATTTTCGTTTACTGAACCTTGAGAGCCAAGTGATAGGCCGTTATTGTCAATACATTGTACTGCAGTAATACTGGGACGTTTCAATCTAGAAAAAGCAACATTTTAATTTTATAATTACTTTATTGATTATGATTTATAATTTTTACGTAACATATTTTTTGTGGTGTAATCAGAACATAAAATCGAAAACTCCTTTGAAAAGTATTAAAAATATGTAATAATCTAAAAGTAGCTAACTATATACATTGAAATGTTACTATTTAAACTTAATATATAATAACTTTAAATCGATCAATATTAACTTGAGCAACAGAAAAAATCAATTGATTAGTACTATGTGTATAAAGTTGCAGATAAAAAAATTTTCAATAATTTCTAAATTATTCAGTAAAAGAACATCTCATAACAGAAATCAGTTATAAAAATAATTATATTTGCTAATTTCAAAAAATCAACCAGAATATAGTTAAGAATACACACATTCATTTTGGTTGGTGACGTGGCTAGCTCTTCATTATTTTACGTATCTATACGGGGATACTAATGATCCTGAGGATTTAAGTAATGCTTATAAAGTCTCAATTTCCAATGATGGTGATATTCCTGACAGTTGGTCCTCCACGTGGTGCATTCTGGACTAGGTGCCCCTAGGCATCTAGACTAATAACAGCAGGGTCCGAGTGCACAGCGGTATAACTGGGCTTCCGCTACGGCAGGTGGGTGCGAACATACACCCAGGATACTTAAAAGGTATCTAAAGGTATACGTATACCATATGTAGCCCTTGGGCTAAGGGAGATAACCCTGACAAAAAATCAGGCGGCCTCGTCAATCTTTGCGAACAGTAGCGACGTCACAAGGATGCCGTCTACTAGCCAAGAAACTTTGTTATTCTTCCACGTTTGTCTACGCTTGTCAAGCCATCGAAATCGATCGTTCAACATGTATAAATATGGGAAATAATGAAGAGGTGACCACGTCACCAACTAAAATGAATGAAATGAATATCTATACGGCATATAAAAATATCAACTTCAATGGATTGATAAGGGTAACAAACGTAAAATAGCAAAGTATCTTGGCTGGTAAATGGCATCCTTGTGATGTCGCCACTGTTCGCATAGATTGACGAGACTGTCTATTTTTTATCAGGGTTATCTCTCTTAGCCCGTTGGCTAAATCTGGTATATGTATATTTCAACAACAACAAACAACAAAAGTTAGTGGCAATGCCACATCTTCATTAGTTCCAAATTCGTATAGCATCTCTAACAATCCCCTTCCATTGTTCACAATTTTCGGAGGCGTGTAGGGATATGTCGGTCCATCGACTTAGCCATTGTTTCCAAGATACTTGTTAAACATGTATGCTAGCACTCATCCGTCAATACGGGGGCCTAGTTATAACGCTGTGCACTCGGTCCCTATTATGTTAGCGTAGGTGCTTAGTTGTACCTAGTCCAAAATGCACCACGTAAAGATAAAATTTAGGAAAACTGATAATTTATAAGCATTACCCAAATCATCAGGTTCATTTTCTTCCCATTTATTCAAACAAATCTGAATCCTCTGGAAAAGCCATGAGATCTTACTTGCACAATAAAAGGCCAAGACTATTCAATGGAAATATTCACGTCTGATACAATTATACCAATCCAGAATTAAACAAAATTGAACTCCAAACAAACCAATCACGACAAGATTAATTCAATCTTTCCACCCATGCATTTGTTTAAACTAATTGGTACATCCTACATCATAATGTAACTGTGTCTTATAATGACTCATTTCGAAGTATTGTAATTTTGAATTTTTTAACCACATGTTTACCGTATTGATTAAATTTATATTCATTATCATATGACATTGTATATTTCATTTTGTTCCTATTATTTATACTACTTATTTTGTAATTTTGTTATTGTTTTATTTTTTGTTCATGGTGAAATTGTATTTTTGTGCTGAATGTATCTCTAGTAAGATATTAAAGCTTAATGTAATAACAATGTACAAATTTTCATTCGCTTATTTATCCAACTGGCTACTGAATAGTATCGTTTCCAGGCGCATACGCACAGGAAATTTTCCAAGAGACAACTTACAGAATAAAAAATAAGTACAAAATTCATAAAAACAAAAACCACCTTCCTAGTAAATTTAATTAGCCTAACAGCATCACAACCCAAAAAATGCCCAAAATCAACCGGTAGAGCGGATGGTCAGATAACTTTGACTGAAGCACTCTATTGGGAGGTACAATTTGCAAAACATCCGGAATTAATCTTGAACAACAAATTAAAATCTGGTCATCACGCTAACCAGTAATAAATAACTATATTTTTAATAATACCAAGTTATTCTGAACAAAAACTATGCCACACTGATAACAACCCTGCAAAATCATAAACCTTTGAGTCTATAACATTAAACTCCTAGAGAATAAATGAAATGTAATTCGATATATTGAAAAAAAAATGTTAGAACTATATTATGCCCACTTTTCTATTCTAAATAAAACTTCCATTAGTAACTACGTAAATTCACAAAAATGCAAGAATGGAGACTTACTGTTTGTGATGTTAAAACCGAAAAAAGTATAGACATCTCAAAGCATTTAATGTTGTAGAAAAGAACCATTAATTAACTAATTCATTTAAGAAACCATCAGTTAATTATTTAGTTGCAAAATATTAAACTTACCATGAGAAAATGTTTTAAAAAAATACAATACAACTTCACAGAAAATCATTTGTATAAACTAAAATACTCTAATTAAAACTTCTAAATTAACAATTTTAATTTTCTTTGTTGCAGCAAAATGTAATAAACTTTAAATTTACATATTTTAAATAATTCATATTAGTAAAAGTAAATTTACAAGGATCCCAAGTATTCTTCCAGTTCTGTTTCCATGTTAATGTATAAAACACAGGCAATCTTTAGTAGCTACTCAAACTAAGTAGAAAAGTTGCCAGAATTTAGAAATCTAAAATTAAACACAAATTAATATATGAAATAAAATAAAAAGTAAGATCCTTAAAAACCCCATCGAAAAAAATTAAAATGTGCACAATCCAAAAAGCTAACTTTAAACAACTTAAATATTATAAACATCTAAATAATTCCAAATACTTTTAATTGCCTTAATGATTAACTACATTAAAACCTTACAAAATACGACCTACAAAATTTCGATAATTAAAGAAATGATTCAAATTCAAAGAATATTTTTAACATTTTCCAAAACTTTACTCAGAATTTTTTTTAAATATCTATATTAACTCCCATTGACGTTACAGCTTTAAAATAAAATAAAAATATTACAAATTAAATTCTTTTGCAGCAATTACTTAATTTTAAGTTCTAACTTAAAACGTAATTGCAGCTTAAACAAAAGTAAAAATTAATTTTAATTTTAAACTATGTAGATATATAAACTGACCAGGTCACACAAAACATAAAACTACCTGTTTATGGTAACATAAATGTAGGTCTTTAACAAATGAATATAACTCTTGAATCACAAAAATGTGATGCAGGTTTTATAACTAAAAACCTAACTAAGAATTTTAAAAATTGAATAAGTTGATCTTAATAAATTTTCATAAATAGAACTTGCTACAGGTCCAAACCCAGATCTTAGCAATCAGTTCCCACCCGAAATATAAAATAAAAATAGTTAAACTTTGCAAAAAAAATTATAAAATATTTAAATTAATTATTATTATTTTCAGACATTAAATTTACCATTTTGAGACTATAACCATAAAGATTTTTAAAAATGATTGAATTATTAAATGTTTTTAAATTTTCATTATATTTTCCTACTTTTCATTAACCTATGACACTTACGCTTTGTAAAACTGAGACTATTACTGTTTATTATTTTATTTAACGAAAATGTCACATTTCAAATATGGTTTTTATAAAACATCCTACCCATTCAATTGTGCACTATTATTTAAATTAACGCATTAAAGTTATTTTTTTACGAAATTTAAAATTAATATATTTTTATTAATAATTAATATTACATAAAAATTAATATAAAAATTAATTAAAAATAATTAATTTAACTACCAGATGTATAAAGCAAAACAAATCAGTAATCCACTTTCTGCCAAAGATTTTAAATAAGGCTTTTAATATTATTTTTATTTTAGTTTTAGACTTTTAGTTGTGTTATTCGACATTCCGTAATAAACGTTTTTAAAAAATGCACCTATATGAGTATTGGTTATTTCAAATTCTATCAGGCCCAATATAATCAATTTTAACAGAAACTCCTTTATTGAACAAAGTAAAAATATTTTTTCTAAAAATCAAAAAATAACAAATTCTTTTAATTTTATTAACTTTTAACAAAACTATAGTCATCACAACAATTACGGCAAAAAGTTATTGTTTAAATAAAACATCTACAAATAAAACAACTACATAAGGTACAAGAGAAACGTCACTTTAATTATAAAATATACAATACCATATTATAATTATATATACATATATATTGTAAATAATAAAAAATTGTACAAAATATTAACTGGTGCAAAATCGAAAATTGAGTAAAATAATTAACATGATTTGTAACGTCAAATATTAATAAAACATCAGTTACCAAATGATTAGAGATATTACAATATCTAAAACATTTAGTAATCTATGTGATTACCTTTTTTTAAACAACTTGATTTAGGTGTTTTGGAATGCTATCGATAAGAGTGTTAATATATTCTTGTTTCATCTCATATCAAACAACAAACTGAATGCGTTAACATAAATCCTCAATTTCAGTATGCTTATTGATGTTACGCTTTAGTATACTGAAAAGTTTTTTAATAACATTAATGTTTGCGCTGTTAAGTAGTAATTGAGTGAAAGAAAGCTTTTTTGATTTTAGCTTATTTACTGTCTAAATGGAAATATAAAACAAATAAAATGAACTTAGATAAATATGACACTACCTTTTTGGATGTATGACATGGAGCATTGTCCTGAAACACAGTAGTAACCCCGGTGTAAATGTGTTGCATTTTATAATAAAAAACATATTTTATAACTAAAACAGATTTTTCACTGTTTAAAGATAGCATATATAATACTCATTTGATTTTTTTGTGATGTCAAATGGTTTGTTCCGAATTATTGTTTCATCAACGGCGTATACGGAAAGCCAATAACAAAGGTGTCGTTTATTCTATAGTTTACAAAAGGTTAATATAATATTCTTTTGTTTTATACTAATAAATAGTTTAACTTTTGATAATTGAAATGTTAAACCAAATTCAGTTATTCTGTTTTTAATCGTTAAATACATAAAATCAGTTAAACTATTTTTTTACTTTTTGAAATGGGTTTATTATTTTTTTTTAATTTTGTAACAATTTTCTGATTACCCGTAGTAGTTCTTATACGTTTTCTTTTAACATAATCATAATTTCGTGGTTTTGGACTATTAATTATTAAAAGGTTCACTTTGTATAAATTCTTTTAGTGAAAATT
>JAKXYG010001309.1:25000-66051 GCA_025895645.1 Cardicola forsteri
CCTGGACTAGGTACTGAAAGGCATCTAGACCAATAACAACAAGGACCGAGTGCACAGCGGTATAGCTGGGCTACCGCTTTAGCCGGTGGGTCCAAGCATACACCCAGGGTACTTAAAAGGTGTCTTAAGGTATACGTATACCATATGGGAGAGAACGCTGACAAAAAATCAGGCGGTCTCGTCAATCTCTGCAAAGTGTGGCGATATCACAAGAATGCCGTCTACCATCCAAGAAACTTTGTTATTTTTCTCCTTTTGTTACGCTTATCAATCCATCGAAGTCGATTGTTTAATATGGAAAGTAATGAAGAGGTGACCACGTGATCACCAACCACAATGAATGAAATGAAATGTTTCAATGTGTTTAATTTTATTTTTTATTAAAAATTTTTTTTTACTACTTCAATTTTTTTGTGCCACATATTTTTCATCAATTGACTTGCATTTACTGCCGGTAGTGGGAATCAAACCTGTGTCAAATTCAGGTTCGAGTTCAGCGCTGTACCAATAGACTTCCGCGTCAGTTTAATTATAATCTGACTAAATGTTAAAAAACTTTTTGCCGTTACATTTTGAAAGAATAAAAAACAATTATAAATGTTGTTTTATTTGCATATAAGTTGATAAAAATAAAAATTTATTGCTTCTAGACTTTTGCTATAAGTAACTGACATACGAATAGACAATATACATTTATTCATAATCAAAAGCAATATGTAATTACTTCAATCTAAAAGTTAAACAACAATTCACTTCAGGTATTAATAATCCATATTATTTTAGCATAATTACTTTGTTAAAAAATACATCTCTTAAGTTTAAACAACAGAAATTAAAAACTAAGAGTTCACTGACAAGTACTATTTTTGACCCTGTATATATATATTTAGATTTTCTGTTTGCAAATGACAGTTTACGTCTTCTTATATTTTTATTTGAAATCTAATATTGTCTAATAATATGAATCAAATGTTAAAAGTACACAGTCAGCATAAATGAAAATGCTACTAACAAAAATCTATATTATAGTCAGACAATTACAATAATAATATCAATATTATTTTAAATAATAATAATCACTATTGATACGTTTAATTAATGAGTAAAAAATACAAAAAGTTGACTTAAAAATAAATATTTTTGTACATAATACGAAAATCCATTAATCTCCTCAGTTAAAAATTGTATCACAATCTTCTGCACGTATTAATAAAATCTTAATTAGTACTAAATGAGTATGACATGTTATTTAAGTGTATTAATATTTATTGTCAGATATATATATATATATATATATATATATATATATATATAATCTTAGAATCATACAAAGAATTAATATTTTTTAATATCATCAAAATTATTATTGTTACTGTCATTATAATAATTATTATTATTATTATTATTACTTGGGGCCGAGTTTAGAGTGATCATAAATGCCCTGATTCCGAGTGGAGGCTCGCCAATACACTTTGGCAAGTTAAAGCTCGCGACGATCCCTAATCAGGTTTACTCAAGCAAGCAGTTTTTGTCCGTGGGGAGACCTCACGGAACTTCCTTGCTTGTTCCGGGGTAATCTAGCGGTACAGCGCTCAATTTAGACTTGAGTGGGCAAGGGTTCGAATCCCACTACCGGTACTAAAATGCGGGCTCACGTTTGGTTTTGCTAAAATGTCCACTGCTGAAAGATGTTTCTTGTAAAACATTCAATGTAATAAACATAAAATTAAAATAAATGAAATAAATAATTTGTATAAGTTTTATTAGCATCATAATTGGCTGGCTGAACAGTAACCCTAAATCGGTTTAAATTATTTACATTCTAATTAAGAAAAGAAAGCTGTCTCCGCCTTATTCATAACCATATTTATTATTATTATTATTATTATTATTATTATTACATTGAGCGTTAATATCTCATTGGAGATACATTCAGCGTAAAAAATGCATTTTCACAATCAGTAAAAATAAATAAATAAAATAACAAAAATAACAAAAAAGTAGTAGTAATAGTAGTGGTAGTAGTACAAATAATGGGAACAAAATGAAATGAATATAGTCAATACAGTAAACTAGAATATCAGAAATTGCCTTAATATTCTTAGAAAGTGAAAATTATTCAAGATTTAGATAACTGTATTATTTAGCAATAGAGAAACATTAATTAACTTTTAGATATTTTTAGCATTAATTTTAAACTCTTACATTATTTTAAAAATATAATCTCAATTTAATGCATTGATCACATCCTTAATTCATACCCAAAACCACTTTAAGTTATTATATCACATACGTGTTCAACTTTGACGGAATGAAGTATATATATATATATATAATGTAGTTGTGTGTTTGTACATTTGTAAGTTAGGATTAAGGCTCATATTGATCTTTTTTCGTAATTGATAAGAGGTTACTACTACTATTACTATTACTACAATTATTACTACAATTATTATTACCATCATAATTATTACTATTACTATTATTATTACTATTATTATTACCATTATTATTATTACTATTAGTATTATTATTACTATTATTATTACCATTATTATTATTACGATTATTATTATTACTATTATTATTATTACTATTATTATTACCATTATTATTATTACTTTTATTATTATTACTATTATTATTACCATTATTATTATTACTTTTATTATTATTATTACTATTATTATTACCATTATTATTATTACTATTATTATTATTATTACTATTATTATTACCATTATTATTATTACTTTTATTATTATTATTACTATTATTATTACCATTATTATTATTACTTTTATTATTATTATTACTATTATTATTACCATTATTATTATTACTATTATTATTATTATTACTATTATTATTACCATTATTATTATTACTATTATTATTATTATTACTATTATTATTACCATTATTATTATTACTTTATTATTATTATTACTATTATTATTACCATTATTATTATTACTTTTATTATTATTATTACTATTATTATTACCATTATTATTATTACTATTATTATTATTATTACTATTATTATTACTACTATTACTATTATTATTATTATTAATTACTATTATTATTACTATTATTATTATTATTATTATTATTATTATTATTATTATTATTATTATTACGTTTACTGCCCTAAATACCAACAAGAACTGTTTTGGAATGGAAGATTGAAAATGGTAAAAAAGTTTGGTAGACTACAAGAAACTTGGCTAAGAACTATTCGGGAAGATCTAATTAAAGTGAATATTTTATTGGTTTAAGCAAAACGTTTGGCAGAATGTTCAACTACGCAAAGACACTTTGCTGTCTCAAGTTTTTTTTACTATGGGACTTTGTTGTTGTTTTTTGCTGTAGTTGTTATCTTACTGCAGAAGGGCTTTGTAATAATTATTATTATTGTTATTATTATTATTATTATTATTATTATTATTATTATTATTATTATTATTATTATTATTATTATTATTATTATTATTATTATTAGCTTACATACTTCAGTAGAAGTACCTTTTAGCACACAAAAATAGGCACAATTATAAAATATGATACAATTAGCAGTATGTAAAATTAGTAAGAAAATAAAATTTAATTAAATTACAGATAGTTGACCTACTATGATATTGAAATATATGTAGCACTTGTTACTTATCTTAGACATATCTAACACTTATTAATAAATGCCTTAAATAATACTTTTAATATATATATATATATATATATATATATATATATACATTTAATATTATTCACAAAAAAATTCTTAATAATATAATACAATAACATTCGTTTTAGCAATAAAGCACAATACCACCATTATGAAAACTTAAAAACAAACACAGATAATTAGTTTAAAAAAGTAGTTTTATCTACTAAAATACATAAATATACAAAATAAAGGTAACAAACTTAATAATGTCAGTAATTTAAGTGATATCCACGCTTTTGTTCAACCTCTGCCAGCCGCTTGGGGGTAGGAATCTATCAACACTTGTTAATAAATACCTTGAATAATACTTTACTGATATATATACATTTAATATAATACACAGTAACATTTTTTAGCAGTAGACATTTTAGCGAAACCAAACGTGGGCCCGCCTTTTAGTGCCGGTGGTTGGATTCGAACCCCGATGCCCACCGAGGTCCGAATTTGAGCGCTGTACCGCTAGACAACATAAATATACAAAATAAAAGTAACGCATTTAATAGTGTCAGTAATTTAAGTGATATTCACGCTTTTATTCAACCTCTGTCAACCGCTATCAACGTACCAATATAAGCCTTAGAAATACAATTTTTTACATGATTGATTTCCGCCTCTAATGAAACGTCAGTTTCCATGTGGTTTACCTCACGTTTTAAAATACTGAAAAAGTTTTCAATTACATTGAGGTCTGGACTGTATGAAAAAAGTTGAATAAAAGTAAGCTTTTTGCTTTTCAAAGCTTTCGTGGTCTAAATAAGGAAAACGAATAGTAAATTGTAAGTCATATTAAAATACATATTACCACATTTGAAATATGCACAGGAGCATTGTCTTAAATAATTGTTAAGTGTCCTGTAGCATTTCTGGACAGCTCATTATGAAACAATTCTCGAATATTTGTACAAAATTTGCGCTGTTTAAATTGCCACTAGTACGCATCCATTTTGGAGATTGATTGTACTTAATTGCAAAATATGCTTTGACACATAAAAGATGTGCAACTTTTATTGCAGTACAAATGTGGTTGAGTAGGAAATTTGGACTATAAATAATCTTCGAATGTTTAGCCCATGGTTCATAAGATATTGCACAGTTATCTGTGAAGTATAATGATCTCCAAAATGACGATAAATATTGTTTGTACTTTTTAGCAAACTCCACTCGTTGTGATCTATGGGCACGACTGAGTGGAGGTTTGTTAACAACCGCTTTAAGAATGAGGCCTTCAGAGTTCATCCTCCTTTTTACAATTGAATAAGAAAAATCTTCTAAGTATTGATTTTTTTATTCGTTTTACATTCATTGTTCGGTGTATTTTAAGCTGCATAATTATAAATTGATCATCTTGTTTGCTTGTTGAACGTTTTCTTCCAACTGTGGGTAATCTGGGACTTATTCTATTGTTCAAAATGTTGTATACAGTTGAAACATCTACTTTCATGCATTTGGCGATTATTTTAACTTTTATAAAAACTTTGAACTAATTCATAATCATGAGAAGACAAATAACGACGCTGAGCTGCTTTAACCATAAGTGCATGTAAATAAGAATCCTTTTTATCAAAATTCCAAATTTTGAAACGGAAAATAAAAATCGACCTTGTGCTTAAATTATTAAAACTAATTTTATAAATTTTGGAAAAAAATGTGTTTTAAAATTGTTTATATTAAAATACTTTTAAAATAAATTAATTATTGATTATTTAAAAATACAGTGTAAATTTGTAATATATGTATGAGCAGTTATTTTATGCTAAAAATTATTATTTTTAAAAATAAAAAGAATATAAAATTAAAATACATTTTTAATAATTATTTTATAAATAAATTACATATTTTAAGATTTAATAAATTTTAACTAGAAAAAGTTAAAGTTTAGGCATCGTCTTTCCAGTGTGTGTATCAAGGTCATATATTTATTTAAAAAATTTAGCGCATCAATCAAATTTTTATAAAATTGTTATTTTAAAAATATACATTAATTTATCTTAAAAACAAAAGTATTTAAAAAAATTAATTGCAATGATATACATTGCCTACTGTACTTATTTGTGTATAAAGTAGTAAAATGCAAATTAAACTAATAACTCTTTTGTACATTAGTTGATAAATCTGAGTTTGTACAATACAATTGAAATGCAAAATTTACCTTTTAATATTAGAAATAAATTGCGATAAAATATAGATTGTTTGCAAATAAATTAACAGCTACATTAGTACATTTTGACGGTAATCTTAATCAATATTTTAAACTTTTACTGATATTTAGAGTAGGATCCAACAAGTTTTTAAAGGAATATTTTTGTTTTTAAAATAAATTATTGTACATTTTTTAACTAACAACATTGATTACGCATTACAAAATTTAATTAATGCCTTACATTTTTTAAAGTTTGTATTTTCAAAAGTTATGTGCATTATGATATGCGTGAAGGGACATGATATTACTAGTATAACAGTATACAGTATAATTAAAAGATTTATTACGATTGTATATTTTTTTTTAAAAACACTAATTATATTATTTTTAAACATTTATGTAAATTTCAATTTTTATGCCATTACTGATAAGTGGAATATTTTTACAAAAACTTGAATATATTATTATTATTATTATTATTATTATTATTACCTTGATGCGGTAGAAAAACAATAACAGCTATCAAAATCAGTGTAGTATAATTCATTCGTTTTTGTGACACTATTTAATTATATAAAGTACACCTAAGTTGTACTAAGACATTATCTTAGCCAGTATAAGTAAAATATTTTATAAAAATTGATATTTTATACCAATATCATTATAAAATTCTAATTTTGATCAAAAACATGAATATTTACAGTTTGAAAAATTGAAAAACAAGAAAATTAATTGCTTAAAAATAATTTGTATCATAAAATATATGATAAAAGCTGTACATTTTTAACAATTTAGATATTATTCATTGTTTTCCAGTATTTTCTCAAAGCCTTTTATCTAGGCGTTCCTACGTATTTAGCAAAATTAACTCCAATAAAGGCTGCGTAGTCTGGTTTCACTAAATATGGCGATGGGACCATTTTGATAAAAACGAACAATACAACCTTTGTCGGCGAAGGTTGCGTGTTATGCCTAGTCGCACCCCCCCCCCAATATCTAACGTCTTTACCGATTACGTGAAGTAATAAATAAAAACGCAAAAACCGGACGTAACATGTTTATTGCCAATATGTACAGGATCGGACTGCAAGATAAAAACTTATAAAAACCAAGATGGTTACTGGAAATGGGCTGAGAAATGGAAATGGATGGAAGTGTTCAACGGCGTGGAAACGGTTGTTTATATAGCCGTTTCCACCGATATATACCGTTGGTACATTCTATCAAAAATGTCAATTTTTTGTAATGAAATAAAATGATGTTGCTTATTATTTTTGACTTCAAATTTTCCTCGTCAATTGTCACCGCTACACATATTTTAAGCCAGTCTTGTGGGATTAGATTTTGCGTTACATAATTAATTTTCTTAATTACAACTTTCACTTTTCAAACCATTTACATTATATTTTAAACTGAATTTTAAAAATTACAATTATATTAAGGTTTGTATTGTCTGGAAACAATTGTACAAACGTAACGTTTACTTTAGTCAAGGATTATGCAGTTTACATGATTTCAAAATTGAATAATTTACCATTTTTAGTTTTATTTCAAAATAACACTTTATTTTTTACATTTCTTCACTGATTACTGCACGTATTAATAAAATTTTAATCAGTGGCAAATGGACATAACATGTTATTTATCGATAGCTGCTTGGTTATCTACTGTATATATATTGAAGTTTTTGTAAAAATAAATAAATAAATAATAATAATAATAATAATAATAATAATAATAATAATAATAGCAATAATAATAATAGTAATAATAATAATAATAATAATATTAATAATAATGATAATAATAATAATAACAGTAATAATAATAATAATAATAATTTTCTCATTTTCATGACAATTTCTTTTACATTGAACCATATGTTTTGTGAAATTAATCTCTCTGGTTTCTTTGTCAAACAATAAAATATTTTTATAAAGATGATATTAGTGATAGCGCATATCACCTATTCCTTTGGGACTGATTATAATAAAGTTAATCATATGTGTAATATTGTAGTCATTATTATTATTATTATTATTATTATTATTATTATTATTATTATTATTGAAATAAAATTTTAACTTTATTTTTAATTTTTATTTATTTTTACTAGTTTAAATGTTTCACACAAGAAATGTATCTTTAGCAGTAAACATTTTAGCAAAGCCGAACGTGGGCCCGCATTGAGTGGATGATAGAGTTACACAGATGACAAGGTTGGGTGAAAGCCGAAAGAAAAATCAATCTTCAATTTGCAGAATCTTCAATGTCAACGAGACATTGTTCTTGTGGCTGTTGTTTTGCTGTAATTGTTGTCTTATTGCCCCATACTTATTTTTAAAGCAAAAGGGTTCTGTAATAATAATAACAATAATATATAATACATAGTGTTACGATGACGAACAACAGTATTTGAATTGTCCATTAATCGATATTAACTTCAAATTAGATGCGTTGCCGATTTCACTAAATTGGACGGTGGGGCGATTTGGACAAGCGACGTTGATTGTGACAGAAGGTTGCCAGTCCAACTTTGCCCCGCAATACCTCCGTCTATACTGATGACCTGAAGTAACGAATAACAACGCAAGATAGGAAGATAACACGTTTATTGCCAAAGTTGGCGGGATCAAATCATGGGAAAAACCAAGAACCAAAATGGAATCGGAACGGTTATCATTAATGGTGTGGGAACTGTTGTTTATATATCTGTTCCTACTAATACGAGTCATTGATCCATTTAAACAAAAATGCTAATATTCAAAAAATATTAATTCCAGAAATTAAATATTAATTTTTATAATAAATTAAAATGAAATTGTTTATTATTTTTTTATTCAAAGTTTTTTTTGTCAATTATCACCGCTACATAGTCTCACTAAATATTTTTTTCATCTTTTTTAAGTAGTACTTATGATAGATGAATTTTGGCTTTTAGCTATACTCAAGAACATGATTATATTGGTTGTATCCTACAAAAATCTGCTGAAATCTAGTTTTAACATTATCGATAAAGTTATGTTACAGATGTATAAACAAATCAAAATTTTTACTATCTTATCAAGCACTTAGTTTCAATAATTAAATATAATTCCATTTCATACATGGGTCATTTACAAAGTCAGACAACTTAAAATTCAATTTGTAGTATATTAGACAAATTTACTGACTTAAATAAAAAATTTACATTATCTATATCAGCCATTTTGTAAAACATGTGCTGTTAAATTTGAGCAAATGCTCGAATAAGTAATCTGAAACGTATAAAAAATTTCTCTATTAAATCGATAATATAGCTAAACGTGTATATTTTCATCGATTTTTACGAAAGTTTGCCTTATTCAGTTAATCATTATAATACACGGGATAACTTGGAATGTACTATTCACCCACTTATGCTAATTAAGCTTTACGTGTAAATCGAATTAAATAATTGTTAAAATCAAACACCGAATGAAATTTTAAAATATTATTGACTTAAATTACTTTTGTAAATTATACTAAAAATCATTTTTATATAATTTTTTCCCAATGATTCTGTACTGCTTGCCAGTTATACTTCCAGGTCTGTTAAAAAAAAGATTTTGTTATTTTTAAAAAATGCATTATCATGATAGCTAAGTTAGTAGGCATTACACATGTAGAAATTGTCAACAAAATAATTGACGGACACTTGAAGAATTGTCATCTACTAATCATACGCCGACCTCAACAAATCCATTTCATCCGGCAAAACAAGAAGGAAATTTATTCATATTCAATCAAAGACAAACATTTACCATAATTCGTGCATTTCTTACATTTGGCAAGATATTTGACCAACCGTGAACTTATAAAGAATGAACTGTTCTAGGTGTCTTTCAAATATTCATTAATGTGTTTTGATGTTTTAACCTCAAAAACTGCTTTTGTTTTTATCAGTTGTAATAACTTATAACTTGGTTTGGAGAGCAATTGAGGATCACTTGTTTGTATTTTTGTGTGGAGAATTGTAAAAATGTCTCTAACGTCCAGTAATTCGTTATCTCAAAGTTTAACCGAAGTCTGACTAATTTAAAACGTGAAATGATGATCAATTAGTCAGTGATTATAGAAACTGCCAGTGAGTCGGCGGGGGTGAGAAAAACACAAATCGGCACGTGGTGTTCCGACAGTACAACAATCAATTTTTAAAACACCCGGCATCCATCCGTACACACTTTGACAAATGTCTCACGAAGTTATTCCATCGTCTTCCTTACTGATGATGTTTGTAATCGGAGTGCATCTACAATGATAAAGAACAATAGCGACATATTAGCACATTATTGAGTCATCACATCAGTTATTTCTTTTTTTATTTATCCTTTTTTCTTCTTTCATTCCATATTTTGTATCCTATGACGCTGAATATACTTCTACCGAATTATTTAAGCCGACTGAGATTGTAATAATTGTAGTTTTATAATCCTATATAAAGTAAAACAAACTACAGTTAAAAAACCAAAATTATTTTGAATAAATATTTATTTAAAAAATAAAAGTAATAAATGTATACCTCTGTCGTTTAACGGCAATTTTTTTAACGTTTTAGAAAGATAGTTGGGAAAAAAGGAAAAAATATTGATTGGTTTATTTACTGACTACTGACTAATGGGTAAAGTAGTCATTATGTACATTTTAATTTTTGCAAATTATTTTTGGAAAAATTGAACAATGAGATGTGTGCAACGCATATATTAAGTCAATAGTCACTTTTAGAACTATAATGTGTATGTATGTATTATAGTTAGTACTTATGTGTTTTAAAAAAATTACTATTTGATTAATTTCGTGTTATATGTAACATCATTTCTTTAACAGACATATTTTAATACAAAACCCCATAGTTATTGTCAAAATAATCTAACTTGATTCGTCAATAAGTAAACAGCACACACATTTAGACTTTTGTTAATAAAGCATTAAATGTTTTGAATTGACACAATAAGAAATATGGAATGTTTCGAGTGTTTACATCAATTTATGAATTCAATAAATCAATATATACGCATGATGCTGATAAATTTAAAAATTAAATGATTTATATTTCATTACAGTTTAATTAATAAATACATTTGCAAACTGTTTTTACATTTAATGGATCAACACCTGATACCATCGTATTTAGCATAACTGCATCTTTCCTGCTTTATTTGAAATTGAACCGCATCAAACAATCAATTTCTATTGTCAAGGTCATCTGTTTTATGACAAATAAAATAAGTATACCTTTCGATCCCTATAGAGTACTTTGGTAAATAACCTGTGCTAACTGACACTGTGACCAATGTGTTCATCATACAATTGTTTGTTGAGAATCAGACTTTCTTTATCATGTGTTATATGTAGGTCATTAGTTAAACCAATCAAATCTATAGAAACAAATTTTCACGTAATTGTTAATGTTTCGTCTTTTCTGTTACAATGAGGATATACTTACAGAAGGTGCATGGGTCAGTGTCATTAAATCATGACCTTCTTAAATGTCCTTTTATTTGGGGGTACAGTAAATATTCTTCAATGATGAAAGTATTCATAAATTATACCTATTTTTGAATAAATAGATTTTGAATAAATAGTATTCAGCCGTAGTGCATTTGACGATACTAATTATTAAATTGTATATAAAAATTGAGCAGATTAAATAAAATGATTACGCTACTGCAATTCATAGCGAATTAATTGTTTATTCGTCCAAACATTAGTGAGTACATCAAAAACACGTGCCACATACGAACGACTGTCAGTTGATTGTAATAAAGTTTTGTCTTAGTAAAATAATTATTTTGCATTAGCTTACACTTGCATTAATTACAATTAATTTTTTACCGAATATTTGTTTTTGGGGTTGTCGAATATGTAGTATTCAAATAAAAAATTAACGTCAATTATAATTGAACTTTATATAAAAATTAAATAAACTAAGTAAAATAACTATGTAACTATAACCTTTATTTAAAAAATATGTGCCAGATAACATTAATTTATAATGAAACAATTTATTGAGTTAAAAATTTAAATCGAATGGTTTGTATTTCAAAGTAATAAATTTTTGTTAACTTAATGTTGAATGATGTTTTACGGTCATTGAGTTAAATTGTACAACTGCATTACTGTAATTCTAGTTATTAAAAATAGCAAAAACAAAAAATGCAATAAATCTAACCAAATTATTTTTTATTCATATTTTTAAAATAAGTATATACTTTTTAGATGAAAATATGTTTAAAACTGACGACTGTGTAGAATCACAACCACTAAACGAAATAATAAAAGAAAAATTTCAATAATCATTTGATATAGTATTAGTAGTTAAAGAAATATTAAAAAACATTTAATTGGTATAATTGCAAAAAGAAGATAATCGGTTAATTTGAAGTTGGTAACAGTATTTAAATAAAATCATCTGTAACATTTTTTGTCGTGTATAAACGTTGTTTACCACGTTTAACAGCCTCAACGAGCAAAGATACGATGTATGGGCTAATGAACAATAGGTAAGCATTTTAAGGTGACATTTTAAATATATTAGCCGATATATTGCCGCGAATAAAATGCACAGAGTAAGTAGTAGCATCAAGAGTTACATTCAACCTTGTTTGAGTTCTGAACTTGGTGTTTTTGTGCAATGAGCCGTTAGGGTCCTCCCTTTTGACCACGGCATTTGAATGAACTTTGCAAAAGTTGCGACATTGAGTTTAAAGACCGGTGTTATTGGCGACCAGCCATTATGATACAGAGACGAAACATTTTTCTAGGCCTTTGTGCAAAGCATGTAGTACTGTTCCATTGTGTTTAACCTAACTGCATTTTCCCTATTTTAAAAATATTTTAAAGTTTAAGAGATTGTTCACTGGTAATGTAGTACTGTTCCATTGTGTTTAACCTAACTGCATTTTCCCTATTTTAAATATATTTTAAAGTTTAAGGGATTGTTCACTGGTAATGAATATGTGAACAATCAATTCTCATTGCTTACTAAGTTTGTCAAGGTCATTTGTTTTATTAGACAAATAGTATATATATATATACCTTTAGATACCTATGGAGCACTTTAGTATATAACCTGTGCTAGCTGATACTAATGTGTGATACAATGTGTTCATCATACAATTTTTATGCAGACATTTTGTTTAAAATCAGACCACCATTTTATTTATCACATGTTATATGTAGGTCATTAGTTAAACCAATCAAATCTATAGAAACAGATTATCACGTGATTTTGAATATTTTACCGTTTGGCCAATTAATTTTCTATAAATTTGCCTTCTTGGGACTTTTGAATAGGTAGTATTCAGACTTCATTTGTAAACACGATTATTAACTTAACATAAACAAGAACACGTGGGTTCGATAGTATTCATTTACAATAAATTAATAAACTTTAAATGTTTTTAAATATAAAATTTAAAAATAATTTTTTGCGTAAAGAATCGAACGATAAAAGCTTTGATTTTTTTATCGAAAATTATATGTCATCAACCTTTTTGAATACATTTTCATTTGCTTACTTACAGTAATCCAGTATAAAATAGTTTTTTAATAATATAGAATATGAAAACGGATGAAATAAGATGTAATTATTTTTATTTATTTATTTCAAAACTTAAACTGAACATCCAGTTTTATAGAATTATGCCACAGTAGTACAATAATAGTTTTATCACTACGGGAAGCTAATGATCCATGAGGATTTGAGTAATGCTTATAAAGTTTTAATTTTCAATAATGGTGATATTCCTAACTGTTCGTCCTTTGTATGGTGCATCCTGGACTAGGTGCCAACAAGCATCTAGACTAATAAGAACAAGGACCGAATGTACAGCGGTATAACTGGGCTTTCACTAGATTCCCGTTCAGTAAATGGGTGCTAGCATATTCCCAAGATGGTTAAAAGGTATCTCACCGCAACTACTTACCATATGTAGCCGGTTAGGTTTGTGGATCTGTTAACTAGTGTCAACTTCAAAGAAGATTCCCCATTCAATTAAGGTGATAAGGTCTTCTAGCCAAGAAACTTCATTTATCGTATCGGACAACTTTTTCGAATGGGAACTTGATGAGCTATTCAAACGTAACGTTATGTTTATCACTACCAAAATAAAATTTTAATTAATTATTTGATGTAGTAGCAATATATATATATATATATTGTATAATTAAGAAAAGAATAAAATTAATTAGTTCTAAGTTAGAACCAAAGTTTATAAATAAAATAGAAACTTTTTTAATTATAAAAAACTGTTCACCATACCTTTGAAAATTTGTTTTATCTATGAATTTGTGCTATGTGATATATAAATCTTTAATTGTGTATTGGTAGTGTTCATTATCTCTCGGTTTACATTTTATAGCTAAAGCACTACTCATTGTCAAATGAAATACGGTAAGCTGTCAAAACAGACATCACTGCAATTGTTAATTTCTTTAAATGAATTTGGAACCGCAACATTAGACAGTTGGTAAAAAGAATAATCTCGTCTATATTTGTAAAAGGTCAACATTAATTTTCATTATAATTTTTAAATTAAAATATTATTTTATCTCATAAAGTACAAAATCATGGACTAGGTACAAAAACAACTTCTAATATAATGGTATCTTTCTTACTATTCGTAGTGGTGACAATTTGGGAAGAAAATTGGAACTAAAAATAATAAACAATATTATTTTATTACCAAAATAATATTTAATTTTTGGAAACAATATTGTTCTGTCAATATTGACATTTTTGTTTCAATGGATCAATAATTGTTGGTGGTGGGAACAGCTTGATATAAACAACCGTTCCCATGCCATTCAACACATCCGCTCTTGATTCAGTTACATTTGTTTCCATATTGATTCTTTGTTTCTGCCCGTTGGTTCGATCCTGTATAATTGGCAATAAACGTTTCCCATCGGTGTCTTACGTTTTTGTTCATTACTTCAAGTAATATTGAGGAAATCGACTAGCTATAATTACGTGCCTTCAGGGAGTCAAAGTTACTAAATATTATTAAAAAATGACTTAAGGAATGATATTTATTCGCCAAAAACCAAAATAATTATGTAGGTATATAAACAGGAGACTTATTTTGTGTGAGAATGGATTAGACTCACACTGTCGGCGCTAAACACAATTCTTTGCTCGACTTCACTGAATGTTCTCTTGTTTAGAAATGCTTTTCGAGCATTTTATACTATGGGACCAATTAAAATCGATCATACTCGTTTTAAATAATAAATTTATAGGTTCAAGTTCAACCACCCGTAGCCCAGTGGTTAAGGAGCTGGCCTGACACCAAATAGAACGTGGCTAACTGAAACTAAATGGATTTACGATTATTCAAAACCCTTGAAAACACATTGATAAATATAACCGAATCATACCATACAAGCTATTAAATCTGGCAGTATGCAAGGACCTATATGGAATGGATCAGTTACTTGCTAAGTCAGTAGTAACGTAGAAGCATATGAGGACTTTAGACAATTAGAATTGATCAGATTCACCATAAATAATAAATTTACAGGCTCAAGTTCAACCACTTGTAGCTCATTGGTTAAGACGTTGGCGTGATACCAGATAGGATGTGAGTTCAAGTTCATTTGTGTGTAAAATTTGAAAGGTATAAAACAGGATGAAACAGCTGTACAGTGCTCCTAGTTGACTGAAACCATGTGGATTTATTATTCAAGTGAACCTGACAAATCTAATAAAAACCCATTGAAAAGTCATTTTGGCATTTACAGTCGAAAAATTCAAGTTCGATCAATAAATAACATTTTTTCTGTCTACAACACTTTTAAAAATTCGCTTTTTTTACAAACAAAGCTTGAGAAGGGCCCGCATTTAGTGATGTGGCCAACCCAGTTATGTGCCACTCCGGCATCTGGCGACAAATGAAATTGAATGATCTTAGATACACAATTAAGCAAGTCCAGCCAGAAACATTCGAACAACACTTTGTATTAACTGCATTCCTATGCTACTTCATTAACATATTATTGCAAATATGGAGAGCACATACAGTTATTTTTATTACCACTTGCAGCAGTGGACATTTTAGCAAAGCCAAACGTGGGTCTGTATATTGGGTGAGTCAGTAATGGGATGCTAATAATCCTGAGGATTTGAGTAATGCTTATAAAGTCTCAATGATGGTGATATTCCTGACTGTTAGTCCTTTACGTAGTGCATCCTGGACTAGGTGCCCCTAGGCATCTAGACTAATAACAGCAGGGTCCGAGTGCACAGCG
Source organism: Cardicola forsteri (assembly GCA_025895645.1). Lineage (NCBI taxonomy): Eukaryota > Metazoa > Platyhelminthes > Trematoda > Strigeidida > Aporocotylidae > Cardicola > Cardicola forsteri. The sequence goes on from JAKXYG010001309.1 coordinate 41,140, forward strand.
GTATAACTGGGCTTCCGCTACGGCGGGTGGGTGCGAACATACACCCAGGATACTTAAAAGGTATCTAAAGGTATACGTATACCATATGTAGCCCTTGGGCTAAGGGAGATAATCCTGACAAAAAATCAGGCGGTCTTGTCAATCTTTGCAAACAGTGGCGACGTCACAAGGATGCCGTCTACCAGCCAAGAAACTTTGTTATTCTTCCACGTTTGTCTACGCTTGTCAAGCCATCGAAATCGATCGTTCTACATGTCGTATAAATATGGGAAATAATGAAGAGGTGACGCCACGTCACCAACCAAAAGAAATAAATGAAATTCAAACCCCAGGTTTAAGTAGAGCGCCCTATCGCTAGGCTGCCCTGGCACATCTTTTGCAATGTGGCAGCTTTATTTCACAACACATGGTTTAACTACGTCATTAAAAGCATGTTTTGCTCCTTACAACTCTTTGGAGTTGGACAAATTATGCACATCTGGGTTTGCTTAAATCATGTATCCAATTTGAAAAATAGTATTTTTTTCGTAATCTAATTATTAAGTAGAGTAATAATAAATGAATTATATTTCAATTAAATAAATACACAAACATCTAATTGTATATGAAAGAGAATACCAATTAGTAATATTGCAAAAGTAATTTTTTGATAAAAAAATTCTCCTTTTTATTAAATTTTATTGATCGGCAATGTTTGACAAAAAACGCATTTTTTAGCAAAGCTCAGAACACAAGAATGTCGGTTGTGGGACTCAAACCTAGGAAATAGTGGTTCCATTCCACATCAAAAGTAAAGCTAGCGATACAAGAGTCCACATTTAATGTCGGTAATGGAACTCGAACCCAGGAAGAGTGGTTTCCTTCTACATCCAGAACAAAGCTCACGATACAAGAGTCCACATTTAGTGTTGGTGGTGAGACTCAAACCCAGGAAAGAGTGGTTTCCTTCACCATCGAAACAGTTTCCGATAATCAATTAATGGGAGTTACGTAATAGAGGGAAGAAAAGTTTCTAAATGTATGACCGCGATTTGCACAATGGCCAATTTAAAGCACCAGCTAAATATTGATTTTATTAAGGGCTTGGCAAAACGAAGTTCTAGATATCTCTATGTGTAATGTGTAATGGGTTGTGTGATGACTGAACATAATAATTATCTAGTAACGTTACTCAGTCTTTAGTTATTTGCCAACATGGGTTATACTACTAACATAAATTTTACAAAAAAACCAAGACTAGTGTTTAATCGGTTATGTTAAAATATTAATAATTCTTCATAATCACGCAAACTAGAGTATTTAAACCAATAAGTGAATACAACTCACAAATTACATAAATTAATGTTTATTAATTTAAACAAAAAATCGATTATTACAATAAAAGTGGTCATGATTGTAAAATAAATTAAATTGTTCTTGATAATTTTTTATAATTCGAATGTTGTTGCATATCCGCTGGCTAAATTACACATTTCTCGTACAAAGTTTAAGCAAATTTGAAAAGAAAACAGTTTAATACAGTTATATATATTATTATACAAAACCCTTTTACTTTAAAAATAAGCATGGGGCAATAAGACAACAATTACAGCAAAACAACACAATAACAACAACAAAGTCTTGTTGGCATTGAAGATTCTGCAAATCAAAGATTGAGCTTCCTTTCGGCTTTCACTCAACCCTGTCATCTGTGTGTAACTCTGTCATCCAGATACGTGCAATCACTTCTTTGCCGCTGTTTGCCTGAATGGCGTCCTCTTGTATTGTTTCCGTAGCAGTATACATTTTTTACACTAGGCCAGGTTGCTAACCTTGCGCGCTTAGACCCTCCTCCTTTATCCAGGCTTGGGACTGGCTAGATTGAATCATTTCTCGATTGGAGTCAATTCAATGGACCTACTCGAAGTATATTGGGGTGCTCAGTGCAATGTATCTGCGCATTCCCGATTTTCCGGTCAAATTCGTTTGAGTCTCGAGCACGGCCTTTCGCTGAAACTCAGATCGTTCCCATTCAATACAGTTAAGTAAACAGTTATTTACACTGTTGTTAATTATTGTTCCTTTATAAAATAACAAATGTATGCTTTGTTACAACCAATATTGAATTACTATTTTTGTAGTATAATATTCTAGTTCTCTTGTATTCATTAATATATCATCTGTGTATTAGCTATTGGGAACAAGTGAAATATTAATTTGAGTTTGTTCAAAAAATTTTTAATGGATTTTATTTTCTGCAATATGCAGTTTCAATGTTTAGACAAAAACACTATCGTGCAATACTGATCAGTACAAATAGAGTGTAAATAGGACGAATTTTTAATTACATATTGTTGTCAATACTACACACTCCATACATTATTATTATTACTGTTATTATTATTATTATTATTATTATTGCAATTATATTAACATGTTTACTGTATGAAGGATTAGTACTGACTAAAATACAGAATTAGCACTATTCCTTGTCTCCAAGTATTGTAGTATTTCGTGTTTGTGTCTGGATTCAAACAACTAAAGTTTAAATTCCGATCATAACTTTGTCAAACTTTTTATTAGTGAGTTGCAACTTCCAACAATCTTACAGCTAAGATGATGCCTAATTTATCGTACAATTTCTAATTTATTCAACAATCTGTAATTTATCCAGTTACAAACATAGAAACAGCATTGACAAATTATATCGTAAATTTTAAACAACTTTATACACGACCTGATTGCTCACCCATGAGTCATCGCATTTCATGTATACTGTTATATTTGCACACTATTAACCATAGTGTCCCCTAAATAATACCATGCCTCTTTACGCATATCATATTGAACATGACTTTTGAATATACGTTGATTTTGAGTTGTTTTTTTAGCCTATATAATTTAATCTTACTTTACTTATTTATTTATTTACTATTGGACTGATGTTACATACTGCTAATTGTATTGTATTTTTATAAAATTGTACATATTTTTTGTGTGCTGAAAGCTACTTCTACTGAAGTATCTAAGCCAATAACCATAAATAAATAAATTTTTGTATGGAGTGTTTTGGCGCGATTTTTATCAAATAACAGCATATCATGCTTGTTATGTATTCAACAAGTTGACAGTTGTAAAGTAGCCTACAAACCGATAAAATATTCCAAAGCGCGTAGACTCGACTTCAACGGAAAATTTGAAAGCTATGCAAAGTAAAATGATGCCCCTGTAGCTTTCAAATATTGACTGGTGCATTTTCTTCCAAATTTGGTATATTGTGTTATTTAGCCAACTATTCCTAATGTTTTTTTAATCATTTTATTCAAGTTTTTACTTATTTATTATCATGAATTGATTGATTGATTATTATTATTATTATTATTATGTAAACTTAACTTTTGTATTTTGCCCCCTTTATTCTAAACGTATAAAAAATCTTTGTTCCAGCCATACGAAGATGATGAAATTTATATAAATTATTTCACTGTTTTTCAGATTAACTTAAGGTCAAACTGGTCAATTAGTCTGTTTTTATTGACACACACACTAATGGACACACTGCATACACACACACATACACACAAAATCGAATTGTGATCAAATGGTCCTACATAGAAGAATATCGCTGACCTGATACTAAATGGGGCGCGGGTTCAAGTTCAAGGTTGACTTATTCAAGTGAATCTGACAATTCTAATATAATAATTCTAAAACCAAATAATCCCTTTAAAAAACCATTGATAAATAATACCTGTATCAATACATACATCGGGATGGTCTAGCAGTGTGCCGGGGTGGTCTAGCGGTACAGCGCTCGAATTTGGACCTCGGTGGGCATCGGGGTTCGAATCCCACCACCGGTCCACTAGAATGCGGGCCCACGCGTTCGGCTTCGCTAAAATGTCCACTGCTGAAAGATGCGTTTCTTGTAAAGCATTCAAAGTAGCCGTCACCACAAGTTGAATAAAAATTTATTTAAAATTTTCTTTCTATTTCTTTTTTTATTTATTTCATTTATGCTTGCTACCTTGAATGTTTTACGGAAAACGCATCTTTTAGCATTTTGAAGAAGCCAGTAGTGGACTAGCACATTTTAGTGCCGGTGGTGGGATTCGAACACACAGCTACCCCTCATAAAATCTGTAAAGAAAGAAGACAAAGGTGGGATTCGAACACTGATGACCACCCTGGTCCAAATCGAGTGCTGTACCGCTAGAGAATCCCGGCACACTGATTGAATGTTTTACGAGAAACACTTATCGGTAAAATAAGATAAACCAAATAAACAAACTTGTGCTTATTCTTATATTTTATATAGTATATGTGAGGAATATTACTTCAGTACTAAGTGGTATGATTACAAAATTAATGTATAGATTGAATTGTCTTCATTTTATTCATATTTATTCAAAATTAAACAGTCTAATTATCAAATAGGTTAAAAATATAGATAACGATATTTTTATAATCACATATTTTTTCATGAGATAACTAGAACAAAGTGTTAATAATAGATTATATAATCAAAAATAACTGCGAATGAGAGATGTAGTTCAAAAGGCTTTTGAGCGTTACATCACCGGGGTGATAATGGTAGCTGACTTTAAATGCGGCCCCCATACATGCACTCTACATAGGATGTCCCTGTGAAAAATTTGATCAATTAAAAATCAAGGGGCATTTTTATTAATTTATTGTTGTAAATAAAACACCCCAAGGGTGTTGGTATGTATATTTGACTGTTTTGATAATATAATGACTAATGAATAGCACAAATAAGCAATATTAACCAAGGTAAAATATTCAAAACTAAATAGACGAATTAAGATATTTGGGTTCAGCTCAAAATTCACAACTTTCTATAAAAAATCGTGGTTAGTATGGATACTTCGGTGGAAATGCATTCAGTTAATCGCATTTCCGACTAACAAATAAAAGTTCTTGAAATCTGTCATACATATCTATCCTTTTTCATATATATAACACGAATATACTAAACACTAATGTATATTGACGGATCTCATCATAAGAGATGCTAATAATCCTGAGGAATTGAGTATTGCTTATAAAGTCTCCATATCTAATCATTGTGATATTCGTAACTGCTCCTGTTCCACGTGGTACATCCTGAACTAACCGCAGATATGCATCTAGACTAATAACAGTAGGGACCGAGTGCACGACTGTATAACTGCTCTTTCGTTACGGTAGGTGGATGCAATCAAACACCCAGGATACTTAAAAGGTATCTTAAGGTATATATATACCATGTGTAGCCCTTAGGCTAAGAGAGGTAACCCTAACAAAAGTCAGGCGGTCGCGTTAATCTTTGCGAACAGTGAAGACGTCACAAGGATGTTGTCTATCAGCCAAGAAACTTTGTTATGCTTCTATGTTTGTTATACTTATCAAGTCATCGAAGTCAATCGTTTCATTAGCCCTATAAATTTGGAAAATTATGAAAAGGTGATCACATCACCAACCAAAATGAAGGAAGATCGAAAACATGCATTTGTCACGCCATTATTCTTATCCGAATCACTGATTGGTTAGTTTAATTTCATTACTCCATTGGTCACTTGTTTAGATATATATTATTATGGTCTGACATCAAATGTCCTTGAATTTTTTTAACCTTTGATTGGTCAATGAAAATTAAAGGAGAATAACTATGGCTAGTTGATAGATAAACAGACACTCAAAAATTAATAAATACCAAAGCGCACTGCTATCGTGTGCATTCAAACAATCATGTTTCTGCAGACAAGTTGTAGCCCTTCTTCCTCAGACGATGAAGGCATATGGCCACCACCTGGACGAAGGAAGCGACATCCAGCTGGTGATAGACGAGACGATGATACCGTTAGTCTATCCTCCGATGATTATATGTTCAACTTGCTAGGAGATTCCTGCGAACGACTGGATAATATGAGTTCTACGGAGCACATTCCCATTGCGTCCAATAATTCATCTCATTCTCGCTATGGTCGATTTCAAACTTCTTCATCACCGTTATCCAGTGGTGTATTTTCCCACCCAAACACATACAAGTCCGTTGATCAATCCTCAATTTTTTTAATGGAAAGCAATGAAAGTGTCAACAAAGAAGATGGATGGAACGGTGTATCATCAAGATTTGGCAAATTTAATTTAAATAGCGATAACATTGATAATAGTAGTAATAGTGAACATGAAAAGAATGAAAGCCCAGTTGACGATGCGTCTTCCCTGTTCAAGTGTGGAACTGAACCCGGTTTTGGAACTCCTCCAATGCTCAGATGGTTTATCGACAGTATTGATGACGCAGATAATGGTCAGTCCAAGTCGGTACCTGTCGGTCGGTTTCGGGATTGGATAGATAATTCATGATGTAGTTTTTAGTAATGTTTTTATTTTCCTATTAAAATGAACAGTTTGATTTTATTTTATACATTTTCTTAGCTTTTTAACGTGTAAACCGGTTTGTATATAAGAGTTAAAATAAAATTTGATGTTTAATAATTGTTTTTAATGCCTATTTTTGGGTGTTGATCATTGACTTTTTGTGTGTAGGCAGTGGTTCACCAATTAGTCGAATGTTTTAGATATGAAGCTGTGAAAGATTACTGACAGTATATCTGATGTTTGACGGTTTTGCTGGAAGTGTTGTTCTCCATTTTCTGCAATTGACCTATGATTAAGAGCTAGATAATTATTAATTTCCGCTTAAATATATCGTCGTTGATGTGGCAGATATTTCATGGCAAGTGGCCATTTAGCCAAGCTAAATAAGGTATTCGCATTTGGTGGTGGCAGTGTCGCGCTTATCTAAGTTCTGGTTTAACGCTAGACCATTACATTATTTCTCCATAATGCATCTTGGACTCAAAGTAACGTGAATAGAGTGCACAGCAGAATAACTGTTGGATAGACGTAGAAGATACAAGTATACGTCTATCATAAGTCGGGAGGATAACCCTGAGATTTTTGCATACAGGATGATGGATTTGTTCTGTAGATACGGGAATGGAGTTACATTCTATAGGTTTAAAGGACCGGACATTTTGGTTTGTATGGGCAAATTCTTTTTACGTATAGTTATGGAAGCATTGAACGCACTCACTTAATAACTAGTAAAATATTTCGACTATTCCCAGATATTTGTAAGTCTCATTTGGCCATGTATCTCTAGCACAGTTAAAGAAAGACGATTAAAATGAATTGGCCATGTTTTACGTAGATCGCCCTCATCCAGCCAGAATAGCTATGGAAGCCCACCCACTACCTGGATGGAAAAGAAGGCCAGGCGGCCAACGGAAAATTTGGACAAACATTGTAGCATGCGAACTCAGTCCTTTTATTTATGCTAAGCCCCCTCGTCCAAATAATTATTTAAATGGGCGTCCGTTTGTTTACCCTATGCAGCCAACAGAGATCATTGGAGAGATTTAACTCGGGATGTAATGTCAGCACACCTCAAGTGTCGTTCGTTGAGTGCACACTATAAAAGTTGACGTTTTTGCAGATGTTTTGGTTTTTTGGACTACCCTGAGTGATAATAACCGGTGGGGGATGTTTATCCCCGATGATGATGATGAGCTATGGAAGCCCATTCGTTATCCGGATGTAAAAGGAGACCAGGTAACCAACGGAAAATTTGGACAGACGAGGCATGCGAACTCAGTCCTTTTGCTTATGCTAAGCCTTCACGTCCAAATGCATTAATTAATTGGGCTTACGTTTGCGGCTGATCACTGGAGAGGTTTCATTCGAAATGAAATCCACATTTGAAGTCAGCAATTCTCACTAGTCATTCATTAAGTGCACATTGTAGACTGTAATTCGGACTACACTGGGCGATAATAACCGATGGCAGGTGTTTATCCCCAATGATTATTCATGCCAATTCAAAAGATTACACAGAATTTAATGCTGTTGAATCTTCATAAGTTGGTGGCAGATAACGACACAACTGTTGGGATGATGATGATTTTAAACATTTGAGAAATACTTATAAGTTTATAAATGTTAATTGTGATAATATTCCGGATGGTTTTTCCTCCATGTGGTGCATCTCGGACTGTTAGTTGGGACTGACTGCATAGTGGTATAACTAGGCTTTTACTTAATTTCTTTCAGGAGATGGATCCAAGAAGCTTTAAAGGTATCCATTTACCATATGTGGGATGCTAATGATCCTGAGGATTTGAGTAATGCTTATAAAGTCACAAGGATGCCGTCTACCAGCCAAGAAACCTTATTGTTCTTCCACGTTTGTCTACGCTTATCAAGCCATCGAAATCGATCGTTTCATTGTCGTATAAATATGGGAAATAATGAAGAGGTGACCAGATCACCAAGCATTAAGATAACCAAATACACAATGGCCATCATCGATATCTACGCACCAACCAATGAGTTCTATGAGCGATTCTAGGCTGTGGGATGCTAATGATCCTGAGGATTTGAGTAATGCTTATAAAGTCTCAATTTCCAATGCTGGTGATATTCCTGACTGTTCGTCCTCCACGTGGTGCATCCTGGACTAGGTGCCTATAGGAATTTAGACTAATAACAGCAGGGTCTAAGTGCACAGCGGTATAACTGGGCTTCCGCTACGGCGGGTGGGTGCGAACATACACCCAGGATACTTAAAAGGTATACTTATACGATATGTAGCCTTTGGGCTAAGGGAGATAACCCTGACAAAAAATCAGGCGGCCTCGTCAATCTTTGCGAACAGTGGCGACGTCACAAGGATGCCGTCTACCAGCCAAGAAACTTTGTTATTCTTCCACGTTTGTCTACGCTTGTCAAGCCATCGAAATCGATCGTTCTACATGTCGTATAAATATGGGAAATAATGAAGAGGTGACCACGTCACCAACTAAAATGAATGAAGTAAAATGAAATTCTAGGCTGTAAGTTTCATTGCAAATCGTTGCTACTGGTGGAGATTATAACGGTGGAGTGTACAGGCAACGGAAAAGATTAAGTGAATCCGCGGCTAGGTGAAACATTTTGTTCTAGTCGTAGATATTCCCTAATTAATTGCGCTTTGGTTGGCTAATGCTTGTTCGATGCAATCGAAAATTGCCACGCAAATAGAGACTCTTGAACTGGATGCTGATGATCCATGACGATTTGAGTAATGCTTATAAAGTCTCAATTTCCAATGACGGTGATATTCCTGACTGTTCACCGTTCACGTGGTGCATCCTGGACTAGATACCCCTAGGTATCTAGACTAATAACAGCGGGGTACAAGTGTACAAAGGTATAACTAGGCTTCTGTTACAGCGTTAAGTGCACGCAGAATAGTTAAAAGGTATCTTAAGGTATACATATACCATATGTAGCCATTGAGCTAAGAGAAATGGCCCTGTTCAAAAATCAGTAGGCCTTGTCAATCTTCACGAACAGTGGTGACGTCATAGGGATGCCGTCTACCAGCCAAGAAACGTTGTTGTTCTAATATGTTTGTTACACTTATTAAGCCATCGAAGTCGATTGTTTAATATGCTGTACAAATATAGAAATAATGAAGAAGTGATAATGTCACCAACCACTATGAATGAATGAACTGGATATGAGAATGACTTATTACATGTTCTGAGACGTACTCAGAGTGGTCAGGGTTAGAACCGGTATTCTTACTCCGAACTACAACCTATGCTGTGGCATTTCAAACAGAGACAGGTTACTCTATTTGATCATAGTTAAGTTGTTGGAATAATATATCTGTACATAAGTTACAGAGCAGAGACACCTCTTCATTAATTCCAAGTTTGAATAGCTTCTCAAATTCCTATACAAATAGGTTGTCGGATGTGAATTGAACTTGGAGAGACAAATGAAGTTTCTTGGCTAGAAGACCGCTTTCTTGTCACGACGCCAGTGATCACAAGAATTAATGCGGCAATCTTCTTTAGGGTTGACACCGGTTAATTGATCCAGGCAAATAATTACCTTGAGATACATTTTAAGTATTTTGCTTTCACTGAATGGAAATCCAGTGAAAATACAATTATACCGTTGTGCACTCGGTCCCTGCTGTTATTAGTCTAGATGCCTGTTGGCACCTAGTTCAGGTTACACCGTACGTTATAGGAACATTTAGGAATATTACCATCATTGGAAATTCGAATCCTTAGGATCATTAGTATTCCGAAAATGATAAACAATGGAAGGAGATTATTCCAGATACTATGTGAACTACTAAAAAGTTGGATCTACCACCAACGTTTATTGTTGTTGTGTGGCACCTGAACCGGATTAGCATAACTATTTTTTCGTTGGAGGAATCGTTGACTAACGTCGAGCAGATGTGACTAGGTCACTTCTTCATTATTTTCCGTATTTACATGACATATAAACGATCGACTTTGATGGCTTAATAAGCGTAACAAACGTTGAAAAATAACAAAGTTTTTTGGCTGGTAGACGGCATCCTTGAGACATCGCTATTGTTTACAAAGGTTCACAAGGCTGCCTTATTTTTTGTTAGTATCATTTCCCTCAGCCCAACTGCTACATGTGATATACCTTAAGAAACTTTCTAGGCATCATGGATGTATGCTCGTACTTACCCGCTTTAGGGGAATCCCACTTATACCTTTATGGACTCGATTCCTACTGTTGTTAGTCTAGATGCATATAGGCCTTTAGTCCAGGATTCACCACATGGAGGACGAACAGTCAGAAATATCACCATTATTGAAAATGGAGACTTTATAAGTATTACTCAAATCCTCAGGATTAATAGCGTCCCTATGTTGGCAGTGGACTTTGAAATCCTTAGAATAGCATAGCGTGTCGACACATAATGCTATTCTAAGGATTTCAAAGTCCAACTATTTCATAACTTTGCTCAAGTTTGGTTGTACGTTGAGATACAATGTAACTATTATTACAAAGCCGATTTGTTTTGGAAATTGTGGGCTAACAAGAATGTGTTTTATTCAATGTTGACATTTTTCAATTTTCATCCAATCCTGTCACTGGAATTGTGCTTCGACTATTTTTATAGACTGCTAACTACAGTTGAGAATTTGGTTATTATTAGGGTTAATATTTACAAAAAATTGGGTGCATTTTAGTATTGAAGACTTTAGTAATAAAGACACGTAATTTCATGTTTTATTGACCTAATGTTGAATCCGTGTTTAATGACTCAAATATAATGATTACGGTGAATAATACATATGAATGTATACAGTCATATATATATATATATATATATATATATATAGTGTATAAAGTGTCATAGTAAGAGGAATCCTAGTTGAAGAACTTAGAAGATTTGTTCTTACCACATTGGAAAAATCTTGTCTAGACTGTGACACCGTTTGAGTTTCAATGACCTTGGGTCATCGATAGACATTACATAATAGTTTGAATACAAACGAACAATGATTTATATTTAGAACACGATGATTTTGTCCTAACAATAGGAATGTACGAGCGCACATTGATATTCCATCTCGCCCGGTAGATGATAAAGCCAACCAAGGGAAAAAGAATTTTGAAAAATCCTATTGGTCAGCCTCCGTGAGTGAGTGTGAGTCACGTTGGTGCATTTTTCTATCAAAAAGGGATTGTTTAACCTTGAAAATGTATATAAGGTGGAAAAATCAATATTTACGTAGCACTATAGGATTTCTATTGCGTCATCGTGCAAATTTGGTCACAGTTTTTGAAACTTTTCCATCCCCCCAACTTACGAGTAATCACGCACTCACACAAAGGGTATTGGCTTCTTTTTTTGCAACTTTTTCCCTTGGTTGGTTTTATCATCTACCGTCCTGTCCACTTTGCACAGTTTACCCTTGGTTGGTTTTATCATCGACCGCAAAAAGAACCTCCCATTTTTCCACGTTATATACATTCTCAAGGTCAAACAATTCCCTTTTGATAGGAGAATGCACCAACATGACTCACACTCACTCACAGAGGTTGACCAATAAGATTTTTTAGAATTCTTTTTCCCTTGGTTGGTTTTATTATCTACCCTCTAGTGATATACAAAAAAGGGTTGGTCTACCGTCCTGTCCACTTTGCACAGTTTACCAAAAACGTCCTTTCAACTGTTAATTTAAAGTACTGTGATTCTTTTGGTGTAATTGTAAATAAGAGAATTGGAAGAAAACTATCAAATTAATCCATTTCGTTGTCATAATTGTGAGCCATAAACATTAAAATTTTGCTTGTGACTAAAACTACTTCAACTTCACTATTTGTGTCTTATTCCGTGAGTCATGGGTTACAGTTGCGTAACTTAATGTATCTGGATGAGTACGTACTTTAAAAAAGTTCAATCACATGATTCCCAGTTTAGTCAATTTTCAAGGCCATATAGTTTTAGGTGCAAAGGTTAGTTTGTCATGTGATAAGATAAAATGTTTTAGAATTTATCAATGGGTTTTTAAGGGATCGTTTGTTTTAGAATTGTCACATATAGCTCAGTGGTTTCAGGCGCTAGTCTGACACCAGATATAGCATCGGTTCAAGCTTCTCGAATTCACATACGAAAAGGTTATCGGATGCGAATTGAGGTTGAAAGGATAAATAAAGTTTCTTGGCTGCAAAACCAAACGACGACGCCAGTGTTCACAAAAATTGACGCGGCTATCTTCTTGAGGGTTGACAGATTTACAAGCCTAACTGGTAAATAGTTTCCTTGAGATACATTTTAACTATCTTGCTTACACTCATTCACTAAACGATAATCTAGTGAAAGCACTTGGTCTCTGCTGATATTAGTCTAGATGCCTAGTCCAGGATTCACTACGCGGAGGATGAACAGTCAGGAATATCATCATTATTGGAAATTGAAACTTTATAAACATTTCCTAATTTCTCAAGATTATTAACACGCCCATTGCATAGAAAATATAAAATGACATCAAACGTTGTTGAGTAAAAAGAAAACATTTTGACAAAATTAGCCTTTAACACGTTTTCCTTTGTTTAAAAAATGAATTTATAAACAATTTAACTATGCATATTTGTTTATCAATACTGCTTTCAATACGTATAGAAAGTGTTTGGTTTGAATATTAATATTACATTTATAAAAGTAATTATATTATCTAGACATGATGCAGTTTAAAGTACCTTACTGTCAACAATGAAATAAATATTATTCAATATTTTTCAATATTTAATCATGTATAGTAGTTGCAATTATTGTTAATATTGGGTCGACATAATTTAGACGTTAGAACACTGGTCTTATAAACCAAGAGCCGGAAGTTCGATTCTTCCTGGAGGTAATGTGCGGTTGAAAATGCTGTAATGTTGATGATCCCCAGAATTCAAATAAGGCTCATAAAGTCTCAATTTCCAATAATGATGATATTCCTGACTGTTCATCCTCCATGTGATGCATCCTAGACTAGGTGCTGAAAGGCATCTAGACTAATAACAGTAGGGATTGAGTGCACAGCGGTATAAACGAGCTTCGGCTGGTGGGTGTAATCATACACCCAAGATACTTAAACGGTATCTTAAGGTATACGTATACCATATGTAGCCGTCGGCCTTGTCAATGTTTGCGAATAGTTGCGACGTCACAGCCAAGAAACTTTGTTATTCTACGTTTGTGTTATGCATACCAAACTATCGAAGCCAATCGTTTTATGTACTGTACAAATATGGAAACTAATGAAGAGGTGACCACGTGATCACCAACCAAAATGAATTAATAAGTCAACAATTTAAATTCATTGTTTATTTCTGAGTAGCAGTTCGAACAAGATAGATATGTAATTTGGTTTAGTTTAGTTATTTAAGAAACATTTAACCTCATATTGGTTGATAAAAATGGAACATTTTTACTGTTTATTGATTGGTTAAATAAAACTAGTCTATATTAGTATAACGTTGTGGTTTGTAAGATTATCATTACTACAAGGTTGACAAATTTAAAATAAAAGTAAAAATTATTTGTAAGTAACAACTTTTAATCTAAAAAAATTGCTTGGCAATTTTGTTTTAATTTCTTAATTTTATATATTTATTTGTTTATGATAATTTGAATGTTTTACGGGAAACGCAAGCCTTTTAGTAGTGGATAATTTAGCGGAGCGGAACGTGTGTCTTTATTGTGATTGTTTAGATTTGGTATTTGCATCATTATTTTTGCATAATAAATCTAAATGTTTTAGTAGAAATACATTCATGATTTTAACGATACAAATATTAATCTTTTTAGTAGTAGTAGTAGTAGTAGTAGTAGTAGTAGTAGTAGTAGTAGTAGTAGTAGTAGTAGTAGTAGTAGTAGTAGTAGTAGTAGTAGTAGTAGTAGTAGTAGTAGTAGTAGTAGTAGTAGTAGTAGTAGTAGTAGTAGTAGTAGTAGTAGTAGTAGTAGTAGTAGTAGTAGTAGTAGTAGTAGTAGTAGTAGTAGTAGTAGTAGTAGTAGTAGTAGTAGTAGTAGTAGTAGTAGTAGTAGTAGTAGTAGTAGTAGTAGTAGTAGTAGTAGTAGTAGTAGTAGTAGTAGTAGTAGTTACTACTTTGGATGTTTTTTACGAAACATCTTTCAGCAGTGGGCAGTTGAGTGAAGCCAAACGTGGGTCGTATTTAGTGGGCCGGTAGTTGGATTCGAATGGCATATCCCAGTCGGGCTGCTGGACCACCTCGGTACATTTCATAGAATAATATTGTCTTATTATAATTGTTACATTACGTTTGGATATGCTTAATAGAACAATACAATAAATGAAATAAAAATTTTGAAAGAGTTCGATTTTTAAAGTACAAATTATTATTAGATAACACCTGTAAATCATGAGTAAAAATTGAAAAAATAATTATAGGCAAATTGTTGTTCAGTTTTGCGTGCATTAATTATTTGTGTGTGTGTGTGTAAATTAAATAATATGTCTTGTTTTTACTTTTAAGATTTTATTGCAATTGATACTTAAATTCGATTATAAATGTAAAACCATTTCTTTGTTCCTAATATTTGGCAACTAGTTAATACTGTGATTTGCAAAAATTTAACCCTTCCATACTAGTGTTATTTACTTTATGAAAAATATGTTATTGATAAGTGAACATTATAGTAGTTGTTATTATCGTTAATCTTGGGCCTCCATAGCTCAGAGGTTAGAGCACTGGTCTCGTAAACCAGGGGTCGGGAGTTCGATTCTCCCTGGGGGCAATGTGTTGCTCAAGATTTTGGAATGCCAATGATCCTGAGGATTTGAGTAATGCTTATAGAGTTTTAATTTTCCTAACTGTTTATCTGCTACGTGATGTATTCAGGACTTATTGCTTCTAGGCATCGAGACTAATAACAGCAGGATCCGAGTACACAAAGGTATAATTAGGCTTCCACTACAGCTGGTGGGCGCAACTATACATCCAGAATTCTTAATAGGCATCTTAAGGTATATATATATATATATATATATATACCATATATAACGGAGACAATTCAGGTAGTCTCGTCAACATTTGCGAACAGTGGCGCCATCACAAGGATACCGTCTACCAACCAAGAACCTTATTCATTCTTCTACGTTTGTTACGCCTATCAAGCCGTATAAATGTGGAAAATAATGACGATGTAACCATGTTGCCAACCCAAATAAACGAATGAATGGGTCGGCGATTTAAATTTATTATTTATTTTCGAATTGCAACTCGAACAAGAAAGATACTAAATATGGCTGAGTTTATTACAATCTTAAATATTTTCATCATAAATAACTTTAATAATTGATATTTAGATTCGATTTTAAATGTAAAACTACTTTTTAACCAAATGTTTGGCAATTTATTAACACTGTCATATGCACAAATTCAACTCTTGCAAACTGGTGCTATTTACTTGTGTTATTTAAACAGCATTTTTGACACATGCACACTCACACACATACAAAAACACACATACACACATACATACACCCACAAATCACTGTGTAAACAACTTGGGTATTTGTTTATTTTCAAACTCGGTGCACAGTACTAACTCAAAGCAGTAGTTGTATTGAAGTCCAAATCAATTGATTTGTGCGATGTTCTGGTGTAATAATAACACACTTTCATTGAAATTTGAGCTCGAATGACGTATATAAACATTGCAAATAAACTATATGTAAATGTGCACATCTGCATACAGATATTTACATAACTGATTCTGATATTGACCTACTTATTGTAGACATATCCAACACTTTATTTATTTATTTATTTTGTTTTATGTTTGCTACTTTGAATGTTTTACAAGAAACATCTATCAGCAGTGGACATTTTAGCGAAGCCGAACGTGGGCCCGCATTTTAGTGCCGGTGATGGGATTCGAACCCATGCCCACCGAGGTCCAAATTCGAGCGCTGTACCGCTAGACCACTAATTATATTATATTATATTATATTATATTAAATTATACAAAACCCTTTTGCTTTAAAAATAAGCATGGGGCAATAAGACAACAATTACAGCAAACAACAACAACAAAGTCTTGTTGGCATTGAAGATTCTGCAAATCGAAGATTGAGCTTCCTTTCGGCTTTCGTTCAACCTTATCATCTGTTATCCAGATACGTGCGATCACTTCTTTGCTGGAATGGCGTCTTCTTGTATTGTTTCCATAGCAGTATAACTTTTCTACAGAGGCCAGGTTGCTAACTTTGCGAGGTCAAACCCTCCTCCTTTATCCAGGCTCGGGACTGGCTAGATTGAATCATTTCTGATCCAAACTGGGAGGGGTTACTTTAATTATATATATATATATAAATTTGTTCAATGTTGCGCGAATCGACATGTGTTCAGTGGGACTCGAATCTATAACGATCAAGTTGCGAGTCTAGCAGTTTCTGTCTGTATTTATTTTTTGAAATAAAATCGACATATATTGATAACTTCCATCCGATTTCGGATTATGATGTTTTAATCCAAGACATATACTATGCACTTGTTGCCTTCCGCATGAGTCTTGATGTATTGTTTAATTTTACTTTTGCGAATAGCCAGGATTGTCATGTCGAGACCACAAGTTAAAAAGGTTTTCCAACAATTCCACCATCTTAAAATCAACACAGTACTTTGTTGTTTGACATAAATAGTATGGACACTTCAAAAGATAAGCTAGTTCACTCAACTTTTGTTCAAAATGGAATATTTTACAGGAAACATTTTTGGCTAAGCCAAATGGGGGCCTGCATTTTGATGCCCGGATAGGCTTAATTCGAGCGCTGTATTCCGCCCAACTACTCCAGTACTCCAGTAAAAACGAATGTTAAAAATGTTTATCATACAACATTCCACCACTAAACGCAGGAAAAGACATTTACCGCTAACCGTGGATGTTAATCAACGATGTGATGCTAATGATTCCAATGATCTATCAATTTCCAATAATGGTAATATTTCTGACTGTTCCTCCTCCATGTGACTCATTTTGGACTAGGTACCAATAATAACAGCAGGAACCGACTACACAGCAGTATAACTGGATTCCTGCTTTAGCGATTGGGTACAAGCATACACCTAGGGTATCTCAAGGTATACCATATACAGCCGTTAACCTTGACAAAAATGTAGGCGGCCTCGCTAATTTTTACAATGTCATCTACCAACCAAGAAACATTGTCTTCCTTCTACATTTGTTACGATTATCAAGTTTTTTTAAAAATCTTTACTACTTTTAATGTTTTGACAAGAAACGCATCTTTCAGGAGTGGACATTATAGCGAAGCCGAACGCGTGGGCCCGCATTTTAGTGGGCCGGCGACGGAATTCGAACCCATGTCCACCGAGGTCCAAATTTGAGCGCTGTACCACCAGACCCTGATCATCGAAGTTAATTATTTGATATGCTGTATCAATATAGAAAATAGTGAAGAGGTGATCATGTCACCAACCCAAATGAATGAATGAATGAATCAACAGTGAAAAGATTCAATGTAGATACGATTGTCGCTTGGTACATATAGGAAAGTGCTGGGCGGTGCTTAAGATGATGATGAGTCATCATTTGGTTTCACTCAATATTTACTTGATAAAATGTGTTCCACTTGCACGTCTGTGGGAATGAAAATTAAACATAATAAATTATTATATCGGTAAGTAAGTAATTTGCCTTAAAATATTGTTTAGACCAATAAAAACAATTTTGAATACTATCATAAAAAATTGATGCAAATTTTTTCAATCAGTGCATTGTGACACAAACTTGTCAAACGTACTATTGTGCGTCATTTTAACAATTGTCAAAATTAGTTCTGTTGCAGATGCCGAATGATGACTCTTTGTAGACATTACTAGAATACTTTGTTATAAAGGCGTCATGTGTATGATCATGGCAAAAATTAAGTATTAATTAATTAATTATATTTGCTACTTTGATTGCTTTGTGGAAAACGCATCTTTCAGCAGTGGACACTTTAGCGAAGCCAAACGCGTGGGCCGGTGGTGCGATTCAAAATCCCCATGCCCATCCAGATCCAAATCGAGCGCTCTACCGCTAGACTACTCCGGGCATTTACATCAAAATTTCTAATACTACTCTGTAGATAAACAGTGCTAAATTATTATTTTGCTTCTCTTGAATAACAGTATAGATTTTAAATGTATCAAAAACTGTTTACTTGTTTGAAAAATAATTTGACGACAAAAACACGTTCGTTGGGTGTTCATTTTGTACGTGCTTTTACAAAACATAATCAATAAAATTTAAAAAATTTTTGAAGCAAAAATATTCTAAATTTGCATTAAGAATATTTTTAAAATTTGGTTTCCATGAGGCAATAAGGAAAAGGCCACTTTAAATAAATAAGAAGGTTGGATGTCAGTTGCATTGCACATTGGAAAATATTCTTAATACTGAAAGGGGAAAACAAATTATTAGTAAAATACAACTCATCTAATGGTTGATTTAAAGGGCAATGGCAAACATAAATCTTTCTACGTTTTTTTTTCAAATTTACTACAGTAATTAATTTAATGTGTTACTAACTTTCCAAGCCTGGTAAGAATTCCCGAATCTGTTCATATATATATATATATATATATATATACCCACTCTGTGTGCATTTTATGCACTTTCTAACATTATATACATATACTAACATTTAGCTTTGATTTATGAAAATAGATAGAAATGAATTGATCTTATAATTGACCTCTCTGAGATATTTGTATTTATAAAAAGTGTAAAAACCGATGAAGTGGGAGAATTTTGATGATGATGATGATGATGATAATAATAATAAGAAGAATAAAATTATTAGTGGTTTTTCTCATTAGAAACGCTAAACGTTTTTACAAAATTTATAAAATGTCGAATTGAAAATGAATAAAACAGTACAAATTAAAGTTAAATAATATAAAATTGTTTGTCTTAACAAAATAAACAATGAAAACAATCATATCTATAAAAATTGTAATTTTTCCCTTAAATTTAATTGCATGAAAAATTTAAAAAACAAATTTAGTATCAAATGTATAATAATAATAATAATAATAATAATAATAATAATAATAATAATAATAATAATAATAATAATAATAATAATAATAATAATAATAATAATAATAATAATAATAATAATAATAATAATAATAATAACAATAATAATAATAATAATAATACAGTATGTAATGTATAACGCTCCAATTACTTTTTTTAATATTTTTGTTTTTAAAATAATTAATGTACATTTTTTAAATATTTTTTTTGCACATTATAAAGATTTAATTAATGCGCTCCATTTTTTAATAAATATATGACCTTGATATACACACTGGAAATACGATGCCTAAACTTTAACTTTTTCTAGTTAAAATTTATTAAATCTTAAAATATGTAATTTATTTATAAAATAATTATTAAAAATGTATTTTAATTTTATATTCTTTTTTTATTTTTTAAAAATAATAATTTTTAGCATAAAATAACTGCTCATACATATATTACAAATTTACACTGTATTTTTAAATAATCAATAATTAATTTATTTTAAAAGTATTTTAATATAAACAATTTTAAAACACATTTTTTTCCAAAATTTATAAAATTAGTTTTAATAATTTAAGCACAAGGTCGATTTTTATTTTCCGTTTCAAAATTTGGAATTTTGATAAAGAGGATTCTTATTTACATGCACTTATGGTTAAAGCAGCTCAGCGTCGTTATTTGTCTTCTCATGATTATGAATTAGTTCAAAGTTTTTATAAAAGTTAAAATAATCGCCAAATGCATGAAAGTAGATGTTTCAACTGTATACAACATTTTGAACAATAGAATAAGTCCCAGATTACCCACAGTTGGAAGAAAACGTTCAAACAAGCAAACAAGATGATCAATTTATAATTATGCAGCTTAAAATACACCGAACAATGAATGTAAAACAAATAAAAAATCAATACTTAGAAGATTTTTCTTATTCAATTGTAAAAAGGAGGATGAACTCTGAAGGCCTCATTCTTAAAGCGGTTATTAACAAACCTTCACTCAGTCGTGCCCATAGATCACAACGAGTGGAGTTTGCTAAAAAGTACAAACAGTATTCATCGTCATTTTGGAGATTATTATACTTCACAGATAACTGTGCAATATCTTATGAACCATGGGCTAAACATTCGAAGATTATTTATGGTC
Organism: Cardicola forsteri; assembly: GCA_025895645.1. NCBI lineage: Eukaryota > Metazoa > Platyhelminthes > Trematoda > Strigeidida > Aporocotylidae > Cardicola > Cardicola forsteri. Next base: position 61,706 of record JAKXYG010001309.1, read on the forward strand.
AAAATTTCCCACTCAACCACATTTGTACTGCAATAAAAGTTGCACATCTTTCATGTGTCAAAGCATATTTTGCAATTCAGTACAATCAGTCTTCAAAATGGATGTGTACAGAGTACTAATTTGAACATTGCAGAATTTGTGCAAATATTCAGAAAATTGTTTTATAGCCAACTGTCCAGAAATACTACAAGATAGTTAACAATTATCCAAGACAGTATAAAAGTAAACGAATAAATTTTTTATGTATATTTTTAAATAGATAGTATGAAAATAGTATAAAATTATCAATTTCATTGGGCATACTTGTAAAGAAAAAATTAATTTTGATTTCACTTCAAAAAATTAATTGGATTTTATTTACCGCTCAAAGGATGCTAATGATCCTGGGGATTTGAGTAATGCTTATAAAGTCTCAATTTCCAATGATGGTGATATTCCTGACTGTTAGTCCTCCACGTGGTGCATCCTGGACTAGGTGCCCCTAGGCATCTAGACTAATAACAGCAGGGATCCGTGCGCACAGCGGTATAACTGGGCTTCCGCTACGGCGGGTGGGTGCGAACATACACCCAGGATACTTAAGAGGTATCTAAAGGTATACGTATACCATATGTAGCCCTTGGGCTAAGGGAAATAACCCTGACAAAAAATCAGGCAACATCGTCAATCTTTGCGAACAGTGGCGACGTAACAAGGATGCCGTCTACCAGCCAAGAAACTTTGTTATGCTTCCACGTTTGTCTACGCTTGTCAAGCCATCGAAATCGATCGTTCTACATGTATAAATATGGGAAATAATGAAGAGGTGACCACGTCACCAACCAAATGAAAATGAATGAATGAATTTACCGCTCAAAAGATGACAAAGAAAAGTTTGATGTAGGCCAGTGAAAACTTGGTTAGGAACCATTTGAAAAGATCTAACTCAAATGAACGTTTTATGGCGGAATCAAACAAAACGTTTGGCAGAATGTTTAAATACGCTCCATGCTCGTTGTTTTTTTTTGCATAAGATCAACAATCTGGCCTCTGTAAAAAAACTATACTGCTACGGAAACAATAAGAGGAAGCCATTCCCGCAAAGAAGTAATCGCACGTATCTGGATGATAGAGTTACACAGATGACAAGGTTGGGTGAAAGCCGAAAGAAAAATCAATCTTCAATTTGCAGAATCTTTAATGTCAACGAGATATTGTTCTTGTTGCTGTTGTTTTGATGTAATTGTTGTCTTATCGCCCCATACTTATTTTTAAAGCAAAAGGGTTTGGTAATAAATAATTATAGAATAAATAAATAAATGGGTAAAAAGAACCTATAAGGTAAAGTCCTAGTGGAAGGGTTCTCTCACTTGCTAAACCGGTAGTAACGTAGCAGCATTTGAGGACACTGGGCAATTGGAATTGATCAGATTCACTATAAATAATAAATTTACAGGTCGAAGGTCATCCACCCGTAGCTCAGTGGTTTAAGGCGCTGGCCTGACACTACATAGGGCGTGGGTTCAAGTTCATGTGTGTTTAAAACTTGAAAGGTATGCGCTGCTGATGATTCTAAATAAGGATGAAACAGCTGTACAGTGCTCCTGGTTGACTGGAAAACCTAGTAAATTTATTATTCAAGTGAATCTGACAAGTTATAGTCGATTTAGAAGAAATTATGACAACTTTTTTATAATACCTACTTCTAAAAAATGGAATAAGAAAAAATATTGTACCCAATTTCAGAGTTCTTTAATAAGCTGTAAAGTGAAACAGGAACGTATACTGTTACATTATTGGCATAAAACATGCATAGCGGTCTAAATATTTATTGCTTAAAACGTTTTCAAGGTTTTTTAAAAACATCTATAGTGTTGATAAACCATTTAAATCGTTAAAATTTAAATATTTATTATAGAATGATGTTTGTTTATAAATACTGAATTGATATATATATATATATATATATATATATATATTGATCATATTGTAATTGAAATTATAATAGTTTTATTTAAAAGAAATATATTTTGTCTTAAAATACATAATGATCGGCTTAAGTATTTAAAAAACTACTGATGTTCGTTTTAATCCTTTTTATTGACTCTGAATAAAAATAAGAAGAAGAATAGTAATAGTAACAATAATCATGATGGCAATAATAACAATGATAATAATATTAATAATAAAGATAAAGATAATAATGGTAACAATAATAACAATAATAATAATGATAATAATTGTAATAAAAAATAATAATAATAATAATAATAATAATAATAATAATAATAATAATAATAATAATAATAATAATAATGATAATGATAATACTAATAATAATAATAATAATAATAATAATAATAATAATAATGTATTACAAAATTGTATTATATATCAATGTTGAAACTTGTTTAAGTACAGCTGCAACGTGTTTAGTAATCAAAAGTAACAAAATAGTTTGGTAAAAATACAATCAATTGTTGTCACGTTTATCGATTGAATGGCCTAGGCGAAATCGAACTTGTATCCACCCAGTTACGAGTACATTGTGTATATTCCAATGTGTTGATCGAAGCACAAACATTTCCAATACTCAAAACCAGTTGCCATCACAAAATATTATTATCAATTATATCACCAAAGTAAAAAAATTTGCAATTTTAAAATTTTGTATAACTGTTATATTGCAAAAATTATAATATTATAATTTTAGAAGTTATTTATTTTTAAATGTTACCATGGTTCGAAAACATGAAAGTCAATAATAAAGTTTTTAATTCTCAGTTATTTATTTTACAAATTAATTTTTAAAAATAATAATAATATAGTTAATAATAAGTGTAAATAAAATTTGTTTTTGTTTTAAATAAATAATTACAATGTTTTAGTTTAAGTAGAAAAGTGTATATTTGCTTTTATAAAATACAGCATGAATTAGAAATAAAAAGGAATAATTTGGATTTAAATTAAAAATATATATTATTGATTGTTTAAAAAAACCCTACTTGGTTAATTACAACTCCATTTAGTTTTTAAAAAAGTAACAGTATTATAAGTGTATAAAGGTATGCACTGCTGATGATTCCAAATAAGGATGAAACAGCTGTACAGTGCTCCTGGTTGACTTGAAAACCTAGTAAATTTATTATTCAAGTGAATCTGACAATTCTAGTATAACAATTCTAAAAACAAATAATCCCTTAAAAACCTATTATAAATGTGTTCGCAACAATCATTCTACCGTATAACGAATGCATTTGTGCTTAAAAATGTGAACTAAGCACATAAAAAGTATTTCTAATTGTTTTCGTCAGTCTCCCTCCAACAAATACCTTTTAAATATTTAGCGTTTCAAGCAAACTTTGACCTTATTCATTTAAAGCTGGCCTTGATCTCGGTATAGGACACGTGGAGTATGATTGCACTTACAACCGCATCTATATATTCCATTTTGTAGTAGTATCTGTAACCTAAGAAAGACAATTTGACTAACGATTGCTTACATTTTTAAAACTATATTTCAATTTAATAAATTCTAAATTTTCTTCCAAATAATTAAATTAAAATGTTGGTAAGTCCTAGATATCACCAAGTATATATATATATGGTTTGGAAATCATTCTTTATAGTTGAACCAATAGAAATGATTTACTAATTTCATCTTAAAAAGCGTAGGAGTCCAAGAGAAATCTGATTTAATTCTAAATATTGTGAGGGCTAAAATGTACTATGCGTCAATATGCGATAAATCATAGTCACGTGTTGTCACATGTGACTCTCTTAGTAAGACGCCTACATTGGTTATTTAATTGGGCCATAAACGAAGATGTATGAATCATAACTACAATGGCAATAAATTAAAAGATTGCGAACAAAATGAAATGTTTTATTTGTTCTATTTGCGTGTCTAATTTCCGTTTAAAGTTACACGAATAGTGCAACAGATAAAAGTAAAGAGAAATTAGACAACCACGATATTAAAAAAATCCTATTGGTCAACCTCCGTAAGTAAGAGTGAGTTACGTTGGTGCATTTTTCTATCAAAAGGGGGGATTGTATGACCTTGAAAATGTATATAAGGTGGAAAAATCAATACTTAGCTAGTACTATACGATTTGTATTGCATTATCGTGCAAATTTGGTTACACATGGAGAAGCTTTTCTGTCCTCAACTTACGAGTGATCACGACTCACAAAAGGTCATCTAACCATTATTATTATTATTATTATTATTATTACAAAACCCTTTTGCTTTAAAAAAAAGCATGGGGCAATAAGATATCAATTACATCAAAAATTAACATCAAAGTCTTGTAATTCAAAGAGAACATGAGAAATCGAAGATTGAGCTTCCTTTCGGCTTTCAC
>JAKXYG010000891.1:0-16153 GCA_025895645.1 Cardicola forsteri
ATATATATACAAGAAATTTACATGAAGTATTAACTGGTTCATAATTTAGGATTGAGTAAAATTATCAGCAAAATATAACATAAGCTATTTTTTTAAATACAAAATTTATCTAATTTTTGGAGTTACTGAATTATTTTATGTATAATTTACTACAAAATATTAAATAATAAATGTGATGGCTTGTGTTTGTAACCACTTGGCTTAGGTGTAGGTATTAAAAAAATTTTATTTTATTATCACAAAATATATTTAATGTTATTTTGTAATAAAAAATTAGCGAAATTTCTGTACTTAAAAATTTAAAACCTTATTTTTTCTACTCCTTTATAGCAAATACCTTAATATGTTAATAATAATAATAATAATTGTTATTATTATTAAGCTTTAATATCTCACTAGAGATACATTCAGCGTAAAATACATTTTTACCATCGATAAAAATAAATAAAATGTAAAAAAACGTAGTAGTACAAATAATGGGAACAAAATGAAAAGGAATGTCATATGATAATGAATATAAACAAAGTCAAAACGGTAGATGATAAAACCAACAAAAGGGAAAAGATGCGAAAAAAGGAGCCAATAAGAGTTAGACAACCTTTTGTGAGTGTGATCACTCGTAAGTTGGAGACAGGACAGTTTCTAAATGTGTAACTAAATACTTAGAATGAATCATTATAGGGCACAGTTACATTATGCTGCAAGATGTCCAAATTAGTTCAAATAAATGTGTGGGTGGAATAATTCCCACTTTGATAGGTTTGTTAGAACTACAATTTTGTTTGATTCTGGATTGGTTAATATTTTGGATAAGTATAGCAGACGTGACTTTTTGTATTGATTAGTTTTGGCTTTCATGTGTAGGTAACTTCTCATTTTTCCAGAAGTTTTAGATTTGTTTAGAGTTGTATGTTGTGGGTGAGTGTTATTACCTTCAATCCTTGATGTTAATTGTATACAGGATTTAAAATGTTTATTGATAATATCACTCAATAAGATTGAATATTTGATTCCTGCAGATTTTGACACCAATGATATGCATCTTTTTAAAACAACATAATCTTGTTTTAGTAAACCGGAAAAATTACTGGTGAGGAATATAATATTAAAGGATAAAAACAAGATGTGACGAACAATTTAGTAATATAATTATCAACATTTAGTTTTCTTAATCTTCTTATGTAGTAGCATAAGGATTAGGTTTTTATAAATATATGCTTTACATAATTTAAAACACTAGTGAATTTTATTAACATGCAAAAATGTTTTTAATAATTTTAAGAAAATACCAAAAATATTTTTAAAAAAACATTAGTTTAATTTTTAAATTGTTATATATATAAATAATCTGCAATTTCACTTTTTAAGATTTCTCAAACAATTTTTTAAAGTTAATAATGTTGTTTTCTTTATACTTTAAAATTGTATTAGATTCTCAACCTCAATCAACAATTGATGTAGATGCATCTCTTGGAGTGCAGAACAAAATTCAATCAGATTGTGCATCTAAACACGAGATAACCACAATAAACTTTACAGTATGTAATCCTCTTAAACAAAATTTATGTTTGTATAAACAAGCATCTTCATTTAATCCGCATATTACTACAAAAAGATTAAATGACAACATGTCTGGTTGTTATACTAGCAATAATATGAGAGAAGACTCAAGGAAATATTTAACCGAACTAGATAATGTAATAAAAGAGTTGTGTGAAGCCAATGAAGCTGCTGTACAAGCTACTCGAGAAGCATCGAAGAAACGACAAATTTTGGAATGGCCAGGTACACAAATGCGAACAAACAATTTAGTAGATACTCAAATAATGCTAAAAAACAATGGCAGTAACATTTAATTTCTCATTTTTTAAGCGCATGTTAAATTACATTAATAATGAAGAGACACATTGCAAAATGTTTTTAACTAGGTATTTTCACTATTATTTACTTTTGCTTTGAGTGTTAACATTTTTATTATTTGCAACATTAATTTTTGACTACATTTTTGTGTTCCTATATATAATTATTTACGCAAATTAGGAGTAAATGTTTTTTTCTTGGCAAATGTACAATATCAAATGCTAACTGTTGATTACTAAATAATGAAAAATAATTTGTATCGTTGAAAATTTTTAATTTGCTTACTAAACTATTCTGTATACTGTATTATTTAATAATTAATATATTTTTATTTTGTCTTTATTTTTGGTTAAAAATGTAAAATTTTGTTTTCTTTTCCTACGTGTGTAATATAAATACTTGATTGAATACGTATCTCTTTTTGTGCTGTCAAATGTTTATTTATTGAAATCAAAATTTATTTTATAAATCAAAAAAAACATTTTGGGCATGCTGAGTTTTTATTCAAATAATCAATATTAGTATTTTATACAAGTTTAAAATACCGTTTTTATTTATATATCAAACGTATTTAGTTTTTTGTTCCTGTTGCGATTTCTATATACAATGTTTATTGGATATTCTAACTAGCCTTATGTAGTTATTATTTTACTGCCTACTATTTGCTAATTATTTAACTCACGTCATAGGTTTGAATTATTTAAAAAGTGTTACATCTTTATTTTTAAATAAAGATAACCCATTTTGTGATTTCATTGTTACTAATACCTTTACTCGGTTCTTGCTTATCATAAAAGACTCACAATAAATGCTAAATTTTCTATTTTATTTGAGCTTAGCTTTTTGATATTGAACATGTAAATTCAATATAATAGTGGTTCACTTTTTTATAATCTTGTTTTTGTAAATAAACCTGTGTTGAAAACATGTTATTTAAAACTATATGTAAAACAATTTGAACCTATTTGGAAGATCGTTTCACATTAGATTAGCAACGTCCGATAAATCAATTAATTTGAATGTAGGTTTTTAATAATTTGAAACATGTATTTATTGCTTATTTAATGGATAAGGAAATTTAATTAAATTGATTATAATGAATTATTTTTAAGATAAAAAATAACCGAATCTAGTAATTTAAAACAAAAGTTGATGGAAGAGTCACTTCTTCATTGGTTCCAAGTTTGCATAGCATCTTGAATATCGTGTAGAAGTTGTCGGATGCAAATTGAACTTGGTGGGGGGCATAAATAAGGTTTCTTGGCTGGAAGACCGCTTTCTTGCGATGGTGCCAATGTTCACAGGAATTGACGAGGCAATCTTCAACGGTGGAATTAGGAGTTGATGCAGGTTAACGAATCACATGTGTTTGTTTTTAAGTTTTAATAAACGGAGGTATTATGATTTATTACTAGAACGAGTGTTGTATATTATAATTATAATGTTTTATTGTGAATAATATTTTATATATATTTTGATAAAGTTTTTTTCTAAAGTAATAAGTGTTACATATACCTAAGCTAAGTAAAAAGTGCTAAATATTTTTAAATATCATAGTAAGTCAATATAGGAGGTAGTTTTGTCACTATCTGTATATCTGGTAGCTAATTAATTGCTACATTTTATGACTTGGTTTTTCAGTAATTTCTAACTGTAAATCCTTGCAACTTGGAAATTGAAATAAATTGAATGAAAATTTTATCGCTTATTTATACAGTCAGAAAAATATAACTTTAAAATAGGCAGAAAGTAGAACAGGAAAAAAATAAAATTGACAGTTGTAATTAATATTGTGTGGAAACGCATTTTTAATAATAAAATTTGAATCTGAATATCAATTTATTCATATTTTGAAAGAGAAAAGCTATATGAGTGGTATGTAATCAAGTTGTTTATATGTATCACAGAATGCATACTTTTAAATGAGTTATTTTTGTTTTTTATTTACTATATGTTGATAAATGTCACTTATTTTAATGCAAATAGAATTGAAATCGATGGCTATTGTAGATGTTAAATAAAGATGGTGTTTTTTTACCAAAAATGTTTGCTTTGTATTACAAACGAATTAAAGCGTTTAATAAAAACCAATTAAGATTTTAATTACACGTTTCGGTACGTTAGCCAGTCATTGATTTTATCATCTTTTTTCTTTGTATCTATAAAAACAGAAATGATAATTATTAGTATACAATAAAAAAATAAACAGCACATTTTAAAATGACTAAAATTTTGAAAATTCTTTTAAAAAAATAACCTTGTGAGTAGAATTAACCAGCTTTAAAGCATTCACTGAATAACTATAATAGTAAAAATAAGATTAGACCAACATTCAAAAATGGCAACTCTATCATAACACAGAAATTTCTCAGACTTTAATTAAAAACCTATAGAATTACAAATCAACGAAATGATATATTCACATTGGTAATTATATAATACACTGAATGCAACTCTAATAAAATAATCATATATATATATATAACTCCGTTAAGAAATACTTTAAAACGTAGTTACTTAACTAAAACACCTATGACAACTACATAACTTGAAAAAAGTTCAGTTTATTTATACAATATACAATACTATGTAATAAATGAAACAATGATAATTTTCTAGATACATATTGTTACAAATAAAAAAATACATAAAATATGAATTGGTTCATAATTGGGAGTCGAGTGAAATTATCAACATAAAATTAAATGTTAAAAAGTATGAAAATCTAAGGCACATGCAATTATTTTAGCTACCAAATAATTTATTGTATTATTAACTTCGGAATATTTAATAATATATGTGATAGCCTTTCTTTTTAATCACTTGATCCAGACACTGGTATTCTGTCAATAAGGTTGCTGATAGGGTTTAATTTTATACCGAACAACCAACAGGGGTTGATTACATAAATCCTTATATTCTGTATGCTTATTAATGTTACGCTTCAGCATACTAAAGAAATATTTAATAACATTAATATCCGGGCAGTTAGGAGGTAATTTTATAAAAGAAACGTTTTAGATTTGAGCTTATCTGATGTCAAAATTTAAATATAAAACAAGCAAAGTAAAGTTGGATAAATTTAAAGTTAATTTTTTGAACGGATGACAAGAAGCGGTGTCTTAAAAATATGGGTAACCTTTTGTCAGTGTACTGCATTTAATTATATAAGATCCTTTATTGAAACTAATTTTTTACCATTTAAAGTATTCGGTATACTTTTACACTTGACAGGTTAATTATGCTTAATACCAAACCATCACATCACTTATTTAGGAAAGGTTTTCTTTTTAACAATTGAAAGTAAATGTTGTTAAACATTCGGTCCGCACAATACTCATCTAAATGCCAATAACACAGCTGTCGTCCTGTTCATTTACTACAAAACAAAAATACTTTTTTTTGTACCGGAGTGGTTTGGTGGTACAACGCTGGACTCGAACTTGGGGCGATATAGATTCGAGTGACACCAGTGACACTAAATCCCTGCCCTCGTTTGGCTTTACTAAAATGTATACATGCAGAAAAATGTTTCTCTTGAAACATTTAAGTAATAATAAAAATAGTATATGATTTTGGTCTTAAACCGAATTCTCTTGTCTTTCTTTTGACCAGTGAATAACTAAATTTTTATAAACTGCTTTTTTGGAGTAATTTTGCTAACGGAGTTAAGGGAAATACGAATAGAATTCAATTTTCGATATACACGATTTTGAGATGCTAATGATCTCTAGGATTTGAGTAATATTCATAAAGTCTCCATTTTTAATAATGGTGACATTCCTGAATGTACAATCATATGGATCAATGTTGTTGCCTAATGCACTTTACAGTAGGTTACAAATGCAAACCAATCTTTTTTTTTTTAATTTTTGTTTTCAAAATAAATTATTTTATGTTTAAAAATAACAAAACCTTTTTACACATAAAGATTCCGTTTGTGTGAAACATTTTTTAAATAGTCGTATGATGTCTAACACGCTCGTGATGCTGTAATGCTAAAATATTAGTATTTTCAGTTTATCACTTTAAATGTTTTACGAAAAACATATTTCAGTAGTGGACATTTTAGCAAACCCGAATGTGAGCCAGCAATTTAGTGCTAGTGGTGGGATTCAAACCCATGCCCACCGAGGTCCAAATCGAGCACAGTACCGCTATAATAAATAATATTTTTAAAATAAAGTATTTTTTACTCACCTTATACGTCGTTATTTGAATTTTGTCTAATACAAAAAATATCAAATTTTTTATATAAATGGTGTAAACGGTCATAGAGTTGCAATATATATAATATAAATATAAAAATTATATATATATATATATATATATATATATATATATAACTATGTTTATGTATATTATATACGTGGATTTTCAAACATTTATTAGCGATTATTTTTTATACTCTTAATTGCATGCATAAACTGAAAACAGTCAGACTTTTAACATTCAATTGAGAATTAACTAAAATATAAATTTACAAAAGGTATTTTTATGATGTACAAAAATATTAATAGTTCAAATTTTATTTTTGGGTATTAAAAAATCATAATATTAAGAAAATGTTAAACAAAATTTGTTAAACAATTTCCATTTATAAATATTTTTTTTAAATTTTAAAACAGAAAAGAATATTTAGATTAAATACTGTTAATATTTTTTATCTCTAGGTGTATAAAATTGCATCATTAATTAAAAATTAATATGATTATAGAATATGCGACAATAAAGCTATAACTTAATAAACATTCTACACACACACACCATATTTTAAATATTAATAAGATTATATAAACATTAGTTTTATTTTATGTTTTTATATATTTTATATATTTATATATTTTAATGAATAAAATTAATTTAAAAAATTATATGTTTGCTTTTAACTTTTAATAAGTAGTAGTTTTATTGCTGGAATGAATATTGTTGTATATTATGATTGGAAATTATTTTTTTAAAATAATATTTTTCTGAATATTTATAAAGTATTATTTAAGGTATGTTTTAGTAAAAGTTAGATATGTATAAGATAAGCGACAGGTTGTAAATATCCTAAAATATTATATTGCATTAATTTTGAATTCAATTTCGTACATTACTGTTGTGTTTAACAAGTACGCGGACGTTGTATAATAATTGAATCCATTACTCGTTAATTGGGGATACTAATCTATTAATTATTTACTCACATAGATTGTAATAGCAGAAAACAAACAAACTAAGTTTAGCGTTTATTCAGTCATGTTAAAACATAAACAATTCAATTCAATTATACAAACCTCAATATCTAAATGAACAAGTGAATACAACTCTCGAATTACAAACATGTGATGTTCGTTTATTTGAAGGAAAGGTTACTAATTATAATGATTAGCTATTTATCATTATTTATTTATATATTTTTACTACTTTAAATGTTTTTTAGGAAACATTTTTCAGCAGTGGGCATTTTGGCGAAGCCGAACGTGGGCCCTCATTTAGTGTCGGTAGTGGGATTCAAAGCCATACCCACCTAGATCCAAGTTGAGTACAGTACCGCTAGACCACTCCGGTATATAAATTTATATAAATTTTCTTAAATCGAACTTAGATTTTTAAAACATACAATTATTGATGTACTTTATATATTTTTTAATTGGTCGAAATTGGAGTAATTTTTATTAGATGTGGAAATTGACTGTTATTGTTCTCTGATTGGTTAATAAATAAAAAAAAATCTTATTGGTCAACTTTAATAATTGTGAAATGTGCATGTCTTTAATTGCAGTGGCAAAAGCTAATTACCGTATATTTTCTTTTGCTGTCCTGTTTGCATGCTACTAACCTCTCTTTCTTCAAAGATTACGGTTTCGAGAAATTAAATTTGAACGTACTGACCGATGCAATTAATTTGCTAAAATCACAATAAAGTGGATGTTTTGTGTTGTTGGAGATATTATTAATAAATTGAAAGCATTTCTTGAAATATTGATGGATTATTTTCTTGTAAGGGATGCCCGAGGATCGGCTAATGATGATAATACATTTTTTTAACTTCATTATCTCCTTTTTTTAGTTTTGGGAATATTATGGGAGAGTAATATAATATTATTGAATAAAATGTAGCTTTAAAATATGAATTAATAATATATGAGCAAACGTGAAGGTTTCTTAACTATCTAATGTAGTAACACAAACACAAGGCTATGTTATCTGCATATTTAAAGAGTACGGCAGGATTTTTTGGTTGGAGAACGTCGCCGTATAATGAAAATAGAAAAAGAGACAATCACATTTTGTGGAACACCTTTGTTATTTTGAATTAAAAGAGATTGTTAACGCCCAATTTGGGTGTATTGTGTTCTGTTTTTGAAATAATTGGTTAGTTATTTGATTGCGTGACTTAGAGCATTCACTTCAGTAAGACGGTTCAGCAGTTTGTGTCTACATATGCTATCAAATTCAGCTTTGTGTCAGTAAGCAAACAGCTTACTAAACCTTTTTTACTGTTTAGTGATTCTGCGACGTAATTTACCAAGCTGGCTACACAGTCGAGCGTAGAAATATTTTCCTTGTACGCAAATTGAAATGGATTATTGCTTACTTAAAATTCAAAATCAATTTCTTAGTTAACTTTAAGAGTACAAAATTGCATGAAATTAGTTTTAAATCTGGTTTTTTGGTTGCTTACTATTCGAACAATGTCTTAGTCAGAAAGATACCCAACTCTGCGTTAAACTACAAAAAGATAGTCATTGATGCTATTACAGTTTGTCATCCAAACCTTACAAACATTAAAATAACCCGCATAACATGTAAGCGGCCTCATGTATTCCTTGCAATTATTGTCATCTGCAAATCCTCAGATAGTGCACCTGAAATCCTAAACAACTGATATTCGGTTCGCTCTTGTTTCCCAAAGTTCCATTTGCATAAGGTACATCTAATAGCATATAAAACAATTTTATTTTTCTCAATCTTTCTTTAATTTCTTTAGTTAAATTAACCTCCATTAAACTTGATAATAATTTTTGTATCTCCAATATACAGAATTTTCCTTAAGTGCCTTGGAATCACTCCCCATACCTTCACAACAAAAGTCTAGGACCATTGCTACCTTATTGCTTTTCCTCCCAATAATATTGTTTTATACTAATGCTTTAGCCTTCCTAATAAATTAGTCTAATTTAAGAGTTTAGTTGAGGTTTCGAAGCCGCATATAATCGGTGTAACTAAACATGGCTTTCAGACGACATAAATGATGGTAAATTGCTAATTTATGGCTATAATGTCCTCTACCTGGATTCTATAAAATGCAAATGTAGACGGTGTCCTTTCTTTATTAAAAATGATGCTAATTACTCTATTCTCTCTTTTTCTAATCTTACTTGTCACGGGTACGACATGATTTTTATCGTGGTTCGTTTTTCCTCAGGAAAGAAAGCCAAATTCTTACATTTTCATCGTCCTCCTTCCCTCCTAAAAACTTCCAACAACATTCTACTAAAAAAACTACGTTCTATCTTCTTTTTCTCTTCCACATTTTCTATTATAATGAGGGACTTCAATGCTCCCTCCATTGATTGAAATTGTTTACTTTGCTCCATTAAGTCCTACGATGCCGATCTCCTTCAATTCAGTATTAGACATGAACTTACCCAGCATGTTTGTTGTTGCTGTGGGCAAGAAACATTAGAAATTATTGTTTTATTAATTTTTGTTTGTAATTACAATTTTTTATATTGTTGTACATTAAAAAATTTAAACATTATTTGAACTTTGTTATAACGAGCATCTCTTTTCGTATTTGAATTTATTACGTGTTATTGTGACTAGATTGGATCAGAAATGATTCAATCTAGCCAGTCCCAAGCCTGGATAAAGGAGGAGGGTTTGAGCGCAAGGTTAGCAACCTGGCCTCTGTAAAAAATTCATACTGCTACGGAAACAAGAAGAGGACGCCATTCCGGCAAACAACGGCAAAGAACTGATCGCGCGTATCTCGATGACAGAGTTACACAAATGACAGGGTTGAGTGAAAGCCGAAAAGAAGCTCAATCTTTGATTTCCAGAATCTTTAATGCCAAAACCTTAACCAGTGTTGGGACATGGCATGTGCGCACACTTTTTCGTACTGGACAGTTAGAACAAGTCATTCAAGAAATGAAAAAGTACAACTTAGATTTTTTGGGTATTAGCGAAATGCGATGAAAAGGCCAAGGTCATTTCAAGAGTGGAGATACATCAATTTTATATTCTGGACATGAAGAATATCATATTAATGGAGTTGGTATTATGTTGAGTAAAAATGCTGCTAAAGCTATAATTGGATGGAAACCTGTGAGCGACCGTATCATTTCAGCTAGATTCAACACCACATTTGCAAAAGTAACAATTGTGCAAGTAACAATTGTGTGAGGCTACTGAGGAGAACCAAAAAGATATTTTTTATGATCAATTACAAAATTTGTTAGATGATGTGCCAAGAAGAGACATCAAAATTTTGATTGGTGATTTCAATGCGAAATTGAACAAAGACAGATCTGGGTACTTCTCAAATGTTGGACCACATAGCTATGCTGATAGCATAAATGATAATGGTTATAGGTTGTTGACGCTAAACAGTCATTGTGGAATGAGTGTTGGCAACACATTTTTCGCTCACAAAAATATACACAAGACAACGTGGGTTTCTCCAGATGGAAAAACAACAAACGAGATTGATTACATTTGTATTAGCACAAAATGGCGATTTTTATTGAAAGATGTACGTGCATATCGCGGTGCAGATGTTGGTTCTGATCACAATCTTGTTGTTGGAAAATTTCGTTTAAAATTAAAGACAATAGAAACCACACAAAAATTACATCCATTTTCATGTGAGAAGCTTAAACAGTCAAATATCTCAAATCAATTTTACAATTCCTTAAAAAATACATTTTAAAATCTGAAAAGGGTAGAAAAGTCTGATGATTAATGGAAATTGTTTCATAAAACAATTACAGACTGTGCAGCAAATGTGCTGGGTAGAAGATGTCGCTCTACAAAGAAACAATGGATTTCATCAGCCTTCTGGAATTTAATTGATCTCAGAAAGAAAACAAAATTAGAGAGAAATCAATCTAACAATCCTATTATTTGGAAAATATTTAATAATAAATATAGAACTTTAGATAAACAGGTTAAAAAAGCTGCCGCAAAGATAAGAATGATTGGCTAGAAAATAGATGCAGAAAAGCAGATAAAGCAGCAGCAAAAAATGATTCCAAAACTTTGTATAAAATTGTAAAACAACTGTCGGGAGTTAGAAAGAACATCGATATTCCAATCAAAGGAAAAGATGGTCGTTTACTTCTAACAAATGATGAGCAATCATCTAGATGAGTAGAACATTTTTAAAGAAGTACTTAATCAGCCTATGCTAAATACTCTTATAGATTTTGATAATGATAATGATATGAATGTGACTCAAAATCCGGAAATATGCATTGATGACATTTCTGTAACTGAAGTGATTTATGCAATTCAAAGGTTGAAAAACAATAAAGCAGGAGGACTTGACGAGATAACTGCAGAGATGCTCAAACATAGAGGCGATGTTGTAGCAAGTGAGCTTGCTCATTTATTTGATGTTATATAGCATAATGAACAAGTTCCAAATGATTGGCGGCAAGGAGTAATTGTTACTCTTCCCAAAAAGGAAGTTTCAATGATTGCAATAATTGGCGCGGAATAACCTTTTTATCTGTTCCTGGTAAGGTGTTTTGCAAAGTAATTTTGAATCGTTTAAGTAATGCGGTAGATAAACACCTTCGAGAACAACAAGCAGGTTTTCGGAAAGGAAGAAGCTGTATTGAACAAATACTCACCCTTCGTAACATTGTTGAGCAAAGTCAAGAATTTCAGCAATTACTAACAATTAATTTTATTGATTTTATGAAAGCTTTTGACAGTGTTCATCGAGAATCTTTGTGGAAAATTGTTAAGTTTTACGGAATACCGTTAAAATATGTGAATATTATGCGTTCGCTATACCAAAATTCAAGCTGCTGTTCGAACAAAAAGTGGTCATACTGCTATGTTCGAAATTGTCACGGGAGTACGTCAAGGATGTATTTTGTCACCGTTTTTGTTTTTGCTGGTAATTAATTTTATTATGACTCAATCCATGTGTCTAAGTATTTGTCCCAACTTAAATCAACATCTTGTGGTACTGACGACCTCTTTCTAAGAGTCCTCAAAGAATGTGCATCCGAACTCGCTCTTCCCCTCACCCACATTTTTAACCGCTTCATTCAGTCCGGCACTTCCCCTGCTACTTGGAAACTTGCTTTCATTCGTCCAATTTATAAGTCCGGTTTCAAGTTTAAACCAGACAGCTTTAGGCCCATAAGTATTCTGTCCTATTTCAGCAAAATTTTAGAAAAAATAATTAAATTTCATTTGATGGGTTTTATCACACACAACAACCTTATCAGCCCTGCTCAGCACGGGTTCTGGCCAGTGAGATCCTGTCTCTTCAACCTCCTTGAGTTTACCAAAAACATTACTCATATGCTGGAACGTTCACCATGAGTCGACGTTATCTCCTTCGACTTTTGCAAAGCCTTTGATAAAATTCCGCATTCAGCACTGCTTAGTAAACTCAAAGCCTTTGGTATAGGTCCTCTTCTCTTAAAGTGGATACGCGACTTTCTATCCAATCGCCAGTTTAGTGTTAAAATAGGAAATGCATCCTTTCCCCCTTCTCCAATTACTTCAGGCGTCCCCCAGGGATCAGTATTAGGTCCACTTTTTTTTGTTATTTATATCAATGATTTGCCCTCAAGTGTTCATTCTGATATCCTTCTCTATGCTGACAATGTCAAAATTTGGGGCTCTAACCCTAAACAACTGCGACTCGCAAGATAAGGCGCGCGTCACGCTACACGTCCATTGGAGCGTTATTCATCTTTTTCTCTTTTCTTCTTTTTAAAAAATTATTGCAGTGTTTTTGCATTGTAATACGTAACTTTTTTTATTATTATTTTTGTATATTTATAATTTTTGCTCGTTTTCTATAATTGTTAACCTCCACTATCTACCTTGATTTTATCTTGATTTCAAATTTTTTTTTGTGACTAATGCCCCTTTACCTCACTATCCATTTTATTTTTTCCCCTAAAAATTTGAGACAATTTGAGAATTGAGTACTAAAAGGCGTTTTAGCTTACTCAATTCGTGAAAAATCCTGAAATCCTGAAACAGAATATCAACAACATCTATTAATGGTCTCTAGATAATGCTCTCCTTCTAAACATTTCCAAATGTAACCACTTCTCTTTTGGAAAATCTTCTGGGAATCAGTTTAAATTCCTTAGTTCCCAGAACATCACCAAGCTCGACTCGGTTAAAGATCTAGGAGTTACTTTCAACCCCTCCCTTATCTTTTCGTCTCATTATAACAGAGCAATTTTAACCTGTTATCGTCTAACCAAGTTTTTTGGTGTAATTTGGAGAATATTCCTGTTAGCTGCACACGACTCCTTTATCAACTTTATATTAGACCGCACCTTGAATACTGCACTCAAGTAACATCCCCGCTTCTAAGGACTGATATTGTCAAACTTGATAAGGTCCAAAAAAGCTTCACTAGGCTACCGCGTGCCCTCAAAAGCGTAACTTACCCCAAGCGGTTGGAAACCCTCCGTCTCTTCCCACTGAAAAATAAAAGACTCCGGGGCGACCTCATCTTAGTTTTCAAACTCATCAAGTCCAACCAGTTTAAGCACTTATTCACAATTTCTAGCGACCCTCGTAGAGGACACCCTCTGAAGCTTTCTAAGCCTCGCGTTTATTCCCGTATAGGTCTTCATCACTTCTCTTACAGGGTTATCTCCGCTTGGAATAGTCTGCCCCCGCACGTAGTGTTAGCCCCATTCATTCAAGCGTTTAAATTGGCATACGATAAGCTTTTTCTTCTTAATTATAACTATCTCTTTTATTATTTCTTTATGTATCCTTCTATTTTCATTTATTTATCATTCTGTTATTTTTTTACATTTTTGATATCCATCGCTTATTGACTGTACTTCTCTTTGGGCCCCCTTAGGTAAGAGCGATCACGCTTTTCTATTGTTTGAGGTTCAGCTCCCTATTTTATGTTTATTCTTTCACCACCAGTCCGCACCAGTCCCAAACTTCAGTAAAGCAGATTTTGCAGGACTTAGAAATTTCCTTTGGAGCTATAACTGGGATTTCCCACAGACGACCGATATTGATAGGTTATACGAAATTTTTATCAATATTGTAAGACTAGGAGTAAACCGTTTTATCCCGTTTTATAACCCGTCCCGTCCCAAACCAAAAATCCATCGGCACCTTCTTCGTATCCTGAAATCGCGTGATTCCGCTTTTCGCACATGGAAATCCACTAACCTTCTGTGTTTTTTCTACAATTACCTTAATCTTCGGTATAAGGGAATCCCAGGTTTCAGGCGGTTTAAATATTACAAATTATGTACACTTTTGGAAAATTCCAAGTCTAATAAGTCTCCTTTTCAAATATATTAAATATAAGCGTGGCCAAGACTTCTTCCTCCCTAGGCTAAAGGATCAAAATGGTTCCTTCCTCTCATTACCTGAAGTCTGCGATAATTTTGAAACATACTTTAAATCTGTTTTTAATACAGATTCTTCTATTATTCTATTACCCATGCCCACTTTTGACTCTGGGTGTCCTATCGTTACGCACTCTATAGTTGCTAAATATCTCGGCCTGGTAAAATTCTCTTCTAGCGGAGCCGACGAGCTCTATCCAAGAGTTTTTAAAAAATGCGCGTCAGTACTTGCTCCCCCTCTTGCCTACATTTTTAATCTCTTTCTACAACTAGGTAAAGTACCTTCAATCTGGAAGCTTGCCTTCATCCGTCCAATTTATAAGTCCGGTAGTAGGTTTATTCCTGATAGCTACAGGCCTATTAGTATCCTATTTGGCCCCAGCAAAATTCTTGAAAATATTATCAAATCCCACCTTATTAATTTTATTATAAACAATAACCTCATAAATTTTGCTCAACATGGATTTATGCCGATGAGATCCTGCCTCTCTAATCTCTTATTGTTTACAAAAAGCGTTACATGTCTGATTGATCGCTCCCCTTCCGTCGATGTTATCTACTTTGACTTTTGTAAAGCCTTTGATAAGGTACCTCATTCAGCGTTGTTAAGCAAGCTAAAATCTTTCGGCGTAAGCCCTCCTCTTTTAGCGTAGATACAGAACTTTCTAACAAACCGTCATTTTAGAGTTAAGCTAGGTAATGTATCTTCCTCTCTTACCCCTATCTCTTTAGGTGCCTCTCAAGGATCAGTTTAGGTCCTCTTTTATTCATTATATACACTAATAATCTCTCTTCAATTGTTCACTCTAACATCCTGCTTTACGCAGATGATGTTAAAATCTGGGGCACCAACCCGGTTCAATTACAGGAAGACGTTAATAGCATCTACAAGTGGTCCATCGATAACTCCTTCCCTCTGAATATCTCTAAGTGTAGCTACTTTACCCTTAGTAAACACTCAGGCAACAGTTTCACAGCTCCCAACTCGCAGCCAATTGCTGTAGTTAATTTGGTAAAAGACTTAGGTGTGACCTTCAGCCATTTTTTCAACTTTTCTTGTCATTATAATAAGGCTATTCTTAAATGCTATCAACTAGCCAAATTTTTCCGACGTAACCTTGGCACTATCCCAATCAGTTGTACCCGCCTCCTCTTTTAACTCTATATCCGGACACATCTTAAATATTGCATTCAAGTTACGTTTCCTATCCTAAGAGCGGATATATTAAAACTTGACAAAGTACAAAGTAGCTTCACTAAACAGCCGCGGTCACTTAAAAATTCCACCTACTTAAATCGTCTTAAAGCTCTCAAACTTTTTCCACTTGAAGATAGAAGACTCCGGGGCGATTTTATTTTAGTCTATAAACTCCTTAATACAAACCACTTTAATCTCTTTGCCCTCTCCAACGACTCTCGTCGAGGACATCTGTTTAAAATCTCCAAACCTAGGGTTCATTCTCGTTTGAGTTCTTATCACTTTTCGTACAGGGTTATTTCTGCATGGAACAGTTTACCTGCCCATATCGTTTCGGCCTCGTCCCTAAATTTCTTTAAATCGGCCTATGATTTGTACTACCTTTATAATTTTATTTAATTATTTGCTTTTTATTACTTTTTATTATTATATTGCTTTGAGGTGAGGCGCGCGTCACGCTACACGTCCATTGGAGCGTTATTCATCCTTTTCTCTTTTCTTCTTTTTTGATAAT
>JAKXYG010001140.1:0-18464 GCA_025895645.1 Cardicola forsteri
AATGCGTTTACATAAATCCTCAATTTTGGTGTCTTTATTGATATTGCGCATTAGCATAATAAAAAAATGTTCATAACAATAATATCTGGGTTGTTAGGTGGCAATTAAGTAAAAGATAGCATTTTTGATTTTAGCTCTTGTACTACTTAAATGTAAATACAAACCAAATATAGTAAACTTAGATAAATATGACATTACCTTCTTGGACGTATGACGTAGAACATTGTCCTAAAAAACAATAGTAACCTCCGTGTAAGTTTGCTGCATTTCACAATAAAAAACATTTTTTATAATTAAAATATTTTTTTAATATTTAAAATAATAGATATAATTCTCTATTTGATTGGTTGATTATACTTACTACCAAACCAACACATTCTTTGTCGAGGATGGGCTTTTTTTCTAACAACAGGGAGTAAATATTTGTGAGAATTTGTCTCACACAATACTTTGGTTTTTAAGTTAAATGTTTTGTCCCACATCATTGTTTTATTAACAAAGTATACGGAACGTTAATAACATAAGTGTTGTTTACTCCATAGTTTACTAAAGACTAATCTGTTATTTTTTGGTTTTTTGGTCATGTATTCTCCATTTCATAAATAATGAAATCAGAAAGCAAAATTAGCGGGTGGGCGAAATTACAAAATTTAATGTAAATAATAAATTATAAAATTTATTATTACATTTCTACCTAAAATTTAAAAATATATATTTGAACATTATTTTTATTTATATAGATTAGAATAATTAAATGTTTATTTTGATAATTATTATGACAGCACAATTAGAGCAGATTTGAATGTACGTTAAACATCCAATTTTAAGAATTAATTATTGTTTATTTTTAATAAAATTAAGCACACAAAATAATGATAATTTAATTGTTATAAATATTGTGTAATTTGAACTTATTATCCACGTGAATATAGAAGCAACTTTAAAATTATGCTAATTTGGCCAATTCAGACTTTGTAAATGGATATTTCTAAGTACATGTATATGTACAAGTATATGTAAAGGATCTATTAAGCTCTAGTCAATATTTTAAATTTCCAATATTTATTTTTACTAAAAACAATTAAACATAACAAATTAATTTAGATTTAATACCTTTGTAATTTTTTGCGTTAATTATTGAAATGGGTATATATATATATATTAATAATTTTGATTAATAATTTATAGTTGTAATTTAAGCAAACAATATTTTTAAATAATTAATGGTTAATTAAAATCTAAATAATAATAATTTTTGTAAATAAATTATATACTTTTAACATTTTTGGTAAATTTAACTAATAAATTAAAGCTTAGACATTGCATTACCAGCGTATGCATCAAAGTAATCTGTTTATAAAAAAAATAATACATTGTTAAAAATTTTATAATTTGTCAAAAATAATTGTAATTTTAGAAATATAAAACAATTAATTTTAGAAACAATACGATTTTTATAAATAATCGAAATTGTATACATTGCATACTGTTGTTTGGTTGTTTATTATTGATTAAACTTTACGTTTACATTTTAATTTTAATACAATTTAAAATAATTAATGTTTTATAAAATAGATTTTACACACATTACATTTTGTTTTTTAAGTAGCGGTTAATACACAAATTTAGTTGTTTTTACTGTTTAAACTGCGACATTTAAAAAACTATTAGTAGTATATTTGTTAATAAAACAATTATTTATTTAAATTTAAATAAAAGCTAATTCAAGTTTACATTGGTTTACAAACTGAATTTAAAAACTAATTATTTTTTTTATTAATAATTAATTATAAACAAAATATTTTAACTAAAAAGGAACTTTTTGTTACACGTTTGTTGTAGCATTTAATTTTAAAAATACAAACAAGTGTTTTTGATTTAACTTACAATTTTGATATTATAAATATTAAATGCAATATCTAATATTATTTTAATTTTAATTTTATTAACTTCAAAATAAACAAATTTTAAAATACACTGTAAATGTATATGTGTCAACAATTATTTTAATTTAAAAATTATTTCTTTTAAAAATTAGGGTATAATCATTGCATTACCAGTGTATGTATCTAAGTTATACATTTGTAAAAAAATAGTAGATTAACCATATTTTTGTAATTTGTAAAAAATTAATGTTATTTTAAAAAGATATAATAATTTATTTTAGAAACAAAAATATTTTAAAAAATAATAGGAATGGTATACATTACTAACTCTAGTTTGGTTGTTTATTTTTTCATTACGCTTTACGTTTTTATTTTGTTTTTACTGTATTTCAAAATGTTTAATGTTTTATAAAACAAATTTTACACACCTTAAAAACCAATATTTATTAAATTGTGTATTTTTGAGTATTGGTTATTACATTGTTTATTATAATGTATTGTAATATTATTACTATTATTATTATTATTAATACCATAATTTTATAATTATTTGATTTTAATAATTTTCTAATACTACATAAACAAAATAATTTAGTTATTTTTTTTATTAGCATTAAATGTATATTGTAAAACTTTGTGCAACATCGTTTTGTAAAACTAATTGTATTACAAAAATGTTATTACAATAATGCATTTTGGTTTGTTGTAATTGTAAAATTAATTTTTTTGGTTTTGTTGTGTTTAGTTTACATTGCTGTTCTACTAAACTCAACCCCCTCTTTTTTTTTATCTGTATATATATATATATATATATATATATATATATGTATGTGTGTGTTTTATATTAAAAAAAATAACCTTATGTTCTAAAAATATAATATTATTATTTTTCAAACAAAGGTAATTGTTATATTTTGGTAATAGCTGAAGGTAAAAATAAATTTAATACTTTTTAAAAAAAAAATTAAAAATGTAATTTATTTTATTCTATATTATAATCCTATATAAAATTTTAAAATGTTAGCAAAAAAATATTGATTATAAAATTATAAAAGTGTTGGTAGTATACAAATAAACAAAATAATTTTAAAATTTTTTGAAATACTTTAACATTAATACATTTTTATTTGATTTATGCAGTTCAGCATTAAAAAACATTTTAAAAACAGTTTTTTAACAAAAATAATTTTATTCTTCAAGTACTAAATTAATTAGTGTTTAAAACGTAGTTTATATAATTTATAATATATTTAAAAACGTAAAACATATTTAATTTAAAGAAAAAAATTTTAATTTTGAATATGTTTTTATGGTTTAAATTTTATTATTTAAATAATAAAATTAATAACATAAATTTTAAAACTAAGTAGCAAAAAAACTATATTTGTGTTAACTATATTTTCTAATTTAACAAAATTTATTACGCGGGTTCTTCAATGACTGCGCTACGTTTATATAACACCGGAATTAAATACTTTTTTAAAGTTAGTTTTTTTAATTTTATTTTAAATAACTTAATATTTTTCTTTAAAAAATAATTTTACTATTTTTTTATTATATACAATTAATCAAAATAAATTTCAACAAAAAAACATCTAATTTTAAAATTGAAAATTTGACAATTTCCAAATTTATTTTTAAACAGTTTTTCTAACACACTAAAACATACAATTGTATAAAATAAACATACATTTTATTATAGTGGTTTTTAAATAGCTTTAAACTTAAAGTTACCTAATGAGATGTTCTTACCGCTACTATTGTCATTAAACTGTCAGTCAATATTTAAAAAAAATTAATCTACAATCTCTCATAACAAACAAATTTTATATAAACAGCTGTCTGATCTTACTCCAAAAATTATATTAAAATATACATATTAAGAATAATTTTGTAGCACTTAATTAATTTTTTCTATATCGACTTGATCGAAAAAAAACACAAAAAAGCATTCAAGAAGTTTTATTACAAACATTAATTTAAAAAAAATAATCCAAAATTAAAATTTAAATATTTGCAAAATAAAATTGAGTGCTTAATTGTCAATTGTAAAAATAAATATATGTTTTCTTATAAAAATATTGACATTATATATACATATATACATATATATATATATATATATATATTAATTATTTTTACAATTATTTAATTAACTATCTTATCAGTGTTAATAAAACTTTTTTTATTATATTAAGTGGTAATTTTAATCATGCAAATACTAACTTTTTTAAACTAATAGGCCTTATTAATCTAGTATTTTTTTCTACTTTACTTCAAAAATAAATTGATTATATTTTTACAAAAGCCCCCAATTACTTTTTAGTAAAACAACGTGCAACTATTTTAACATTTAATTATTCAATAATTTGTTTATTTTCAAAAATATACTCAAAGCATTATTATTCAAAATATTAAAGCCTATTTTTAAATCATTTATACATGTGCGATATACATTAACTTAAAATGTAGCATTACTTATATCCACACAGTTAAACATTAATAACATTAATTTTAACAATCTTAGCCTAAATGATGCTACTATACTTTTGACTAACCTTATTAACATTTATATTAACAAATATTGTTTAGTAGTAAAGATTAAAATTGCAAACATTAATATTTTTTATTAAATTTTAAAAGAAAAAAAGTAGCATATACATGTAGTCAATATGCTAAATTAAAAAACTTAAACAAACAAATTAGACTGGAAATAAACAAACTTAATAACTATGCTAATAATTATTTTTAATCAAACCGTAATTTACAATTTATTTAAAAACATATTGATTTAATGTTTAACAAATCAAAAACCAATCCCTGTAAGGTGGCTATTAATTAACTACGTGAATACTTTACTTTACACAACTCAAACATAACAGTATGTAATCAATTAAATAAACATTACTCAACACCTATCATTAACTTTAATATTTAAAAATTGATTACCAGTTGTAAAACAAGCACAAAACTTGAAACTGATAAAATAAGTTGCAATTTATTAAAGCTTTGCATGGCAGCAATTGCTCTATCATTATCTACAATAATAAACACGTTTCTTATTAATTATAATGTAGTTAATACTTATTTAAACGGTGTTTGTTTTATCAAAAAATCTTGAACATTATTGTTCAATAGCTTGCACCCCAGTGTTTTTAAAATTAACTAAAAAAATACTACTAAACGACATCTAGCCTATATTAAACATTAGTAATGATAATTATTAATTTGCATATAAACATAATTATTTTAAAGTAGATTGTGCAGCCAATCTTGTTTATTACATTACTAAGTCATTTAACAAAATAAAATGTTTACTATACTGAATATTTTTAAATTATAAAATTGTTTCTAATAACATATTAAAAAAAAAATATTTAAACGTCTTGAGTTACTTAAAACATTTAACCAAATTTTAAATTGACTACAAAATTATTTTTTAAAACAACAATTTACACAAATTGGTCGTATTAAATCAATGTTAATATATAATAATAATAGAGTTCCACAAGGAACAATATTATCTCCGTTTTTATTTTTACTGTACGTAAATTTATTATAAGTGCTAAAGCCATTATATTTGTTAAAATGTGCAGATAATATGGTATTGTGTAAAAACGTTTGTCAAACAATCATCTAAACAATTTAAAAATTTTGTTAATAAAATTGAACAGTGGTCTACTATTTTTAATCTTAATTTAAATTCATCAAAATACAGGTTTGTTAATTTTACAATAAAGAGTCCAATAGAAACAATGGAATTTAACAGAACATTTGAATTAAATCAAACAAACATATGCACTTATAACAAAATTATATATTTTGTTGTATACATAAATTGCACATTTACCTGGTGTAATTATTTAAGTATATATTTAAAAAAAAAAGTTTTATGCTACTATATATAATAATTAAAAGAACGAAATGTTAACAATTATATTACTATATTGTTTAATGCATTATATTTTTATCCTTTAAGATAATACTGCTCACTTATAATTTTTTCTGGTTTATTAGAACACAATTAAGTTGTTTTAAAAACGGGCTTATTATTAATATTACATTTTGCAGGAATCAAAAATTATATTTTATTAAATAATATTGTTGAGAAACATTTTAAATCTTGTATACAATTAGCATCAAGGATTGAAAGTAATAGCAATCACCCACTACATGCAGCTTTTAACAATTTTAAAGTTTTTAAAAAAACAAGAAAAACTTACCCGCACATAGAAGCCAAAACTAATCAATACAAAAATGTATGTACACCTTACTAATCCAGAGTATTAACTAATCCAGAATTTAAAAAAAATTAAACTACTAAGGAACATATAAAAAGAAAATTTATTTTACCCACTTATTTATTTAAACTAATTTGGTTAGCATAATGTATCAAATGTGCTTTATAATGACTTATTCTATTTACAATACATTTGACTTATTTAAAAAAAAATTATATGCATATTATATTGACTATAGTTATATTAAGGCTTAACTATAATAATAATACTAATAAAACAATAATGTATTTTATTATTTTAAGTTAAATAATAATTTCTTAACATCTGAAAAATAAATTATTAATATTTTTATAAAAATAGCTAAATATTATTTTAAAAATTATATTAATTTTTTAATTGTTTATACAAGATATGTTGTACTTTTAATGTAAAATAACATGTAAATATTAATTTTTATGTTACATTTAAGAACAAATTAATATTTTAAAGTTAAAATCAATGTAACCTTTTTAAAGTTTTTAAATTCTTAGTTACTATGGTAACTTTTAAGTATAAACATAATTAAAAAAATATTTACTAAATGACAAAATGTCTAAAAAATAATCATTAACATACAATATTCTGTTTATTTTGATTCCTTTATTTAAACCACTACTTTTTTATATTGGTTGTAAATATGTATTTTACGCTGAATGTTTACAAAAATAAAAAGAACGTACGATTTACACCAAAAGTCAATATATTAAACATTTAAAATATTATACGATTAAAAATAATTACTATATAAAAATAATAAATTATTTATTTTTAAATTTATCTATTTTCCAGTTACCTTGATTTTTTAAAAACTTGTTTATAATAATAAAATTTAAATATTTTAAATAGAATACGTGTTTTGACAGCAAATGTATTTACTTTTGATTACAAAATTTTTAATGATATAATTATACAAATAATTCAGATTTGTATAGAAAATATTTACAATTTTTGAATTTACATTTACAAATATTTTATTTTAGCACCAAGCAAGTTATTTATGTTTAAATTGTAAAAACGTAGTCAATTTCAATATAAATAAAACCAATTTGTATCATGTAAAAAGATTAAGTTTAATTAACCATTAATTTTTAATTTAGTAGTAACTGTTTAAACAGAATATAAAAACAAAGCTATTTAATTTAAATTATTGTTTAAAATACACTGATAAAATTAACAATGAGTGTGATTTTTAAGTATGTTATTTGGTCGTGTCAATTTGGCACTTGATTGCATTTGGTTTGTAATAGCGTAGTATGGTTTCCTTCAACTTTGTTTATTATATACAACTTTGTGTAGTATTATTATTAAATATTATATAAAATTATTATATAATGTATATATAATTTATTGTTATGTATATATAAAACACTTTTTATTTATAAAATAATTAAAATGTTACTGGTTTATTTACTAAGTTAGCTGTAATTGTTTTTTTAAAACACCTAATAAACTGTGAATCTTGTTTGACATTAAGTAGTGATTTACAATTTGTTATGTTATTTATCATTATTATTTTTATTTCAAAATATATTATTACTGCAAAATTTGTTACTAAAAAATATAAAACTACACAATAATTAATACCTACGTGTTTATATTTATATACAAAGCAAGTTTACACTAATTTAGAAAAAAGATATAAACGTAGTAATTTTAAAAAAAGCAAAAATTATATTGTTTACTAATAAATTATATTGTAATTAATAAATTCATTTATAAAAAAAATTATAAATTTGTAAATTTTTGTTTTAGTTTATAGCTAATATTTAAAAAAATTAAATTTAAGCATTTAAAATATAATTTTGTCTATTGTTTAAACTAGTGTCGTAAATTTTATTCTTATATTACATAATCAATTTTGTTAATGTGTTATTTAAAAATATTTGTGCTTATTACCTTATTTTTAAATCAATAAATAAATAAATACATAATTAAATAAAATAAATTATGTTTTGTTTTAGATTGTTTAGAAACATTTGCATAAGTATACATTTTTTACAAATTAAAAATATATAAACATATACTTGAAGTAAAAATAAGCAGACGTACATTGTACAATTAATTTATTTTGTATAATATTGTTGGTTACAAGCATATAAAATGTACAATATATATACAAAAACGTTTTGTGTTGTAACAAATGTTTTGTGTAAATATTAACAAATATTTTAAACATATTTAAAACTTGAGAAATAATTAATTATTTGTTTCTAGTAAATAACGTAATAAAAAGGGGCATACAAATATGCACAAAACATTTGGTTGCTGCATAAAACGTACATGCATTTCAATATATAAAATCTAAAATCTTTGCTATAGTTTATGTAAAGTGTAGTTTGAAATTTATTAAAATGTTTTGTTTTATTACCAATTAACAAAATTAATACGTGCTTTAATTTATCTGCGTTTAATGAATAACCTGGTAATTAATATAACAATAAGTGCATATTTAATGTTATTGTAAACGTTTAATACAATAAATTATTAAAATGTTTAAAAATATTTTTAAAACATATTACACTGTGTTTTCGAATATAAACATTGTGCTAAATTATTAAAATGTTATAAAACAGACATAAAAATACTACGTTAGTATTTCAAATATAAACATTGTTGAGATTTAAAGTAAATAATGTTATATATAGGTAATGCAAAAGTATTAATCTTAATGTTATATTAATAGTATTAACAATAATTAAAAAACATTTAGTACAAAATACATTTAATATATATACTTAAAATACAGTAATTTTCATAATAGTTTTAGTAATAATGTTAGTACTTATACGTTTTAAAAATACAATACGTAATTAAATAAAACATGTGTAGCATTAAATATAAAATAATTTATTAACTATTGCAATCATTTATAAAAATAAACGGTTACATTTGATTTAATTTTTTTTTTTAAATGGAAAACTATTACATAATTAAATTTAAATAACAAATGTTTCACATTAATTTAAATATTATAATAAATGTAAAATATGTAGTTACAACAATTTACATTTTTGTGTTGTTATAGGCTGTTGGAAATATTAATTTAACATTAAATTTATTATTTTGTATGTTCTTATAGCTGATAAGATATATAAATATAAACATTTAAAAAATTCGTAGTTAATATTAATACAACCAAATAATGAAACAAAAATTCATTACTAAATCGGAACTAATTTTGAAACCTAATTGTCAAACTTTTGTGGTTATTTGTTTTGTTGATAAACTATTTAATTAAATTTTCTAGTTTTAATTTAATGTTATAACATTTAATAATTAATACAAATATAAAATGTTGCAAGAAAATATTAATAATTTTTGGAGCAAAGGTTATTTTACTATGACCGTTTATAAAATTCAGTTTGTGTCAAAAATAGTTACAATTTTTTAATTTAAATTTACGTTTTAGCAGCAAGTAAATTATCTATTATTAAATTATAAATTTGTTGCCATTTTATATACAAACAAAAATAATTTGCTTAACGCTTTGAATGTAATTTAAGGTAGCAATGGTTTATAAGTACTATACTATCAACATTTAATTAATAGTTATTCTGATAAGATGATGCCTAAACCATAATTAATTCTTGTTATTTTTTTTAAACATACAATTTTTATTTTTATTTATAAAAACAAATAGTAAAAATATATTTTAATTTTATTATGTTTTTATTTAAAAAAAATCTTATTTTTAAATAAATTAAAACTTTACATGAGGTTAATATATCAATTTACATTACATTTTTAAGCAATTAGTAATAATTTTATTTAAAAAATTATTTAATATAATTATTTCAAAACAAACATGATTTCTTAAAAATATAAAACATTATAAAATAAATTTATTGCATTTTTTATTTTTATTTTACGTAAAATTTTACTACGTTAATTTCTTTTATTTGCTCTTTGTATACGAATATTTAGTAAAAAGTATTGTCTTTATTTTGGAACTGTTTTATACAAAAAATATTTTATTATTATTAATAGGATAAACATTTATATAATTGCATTATTTATTTAAAAAAGTGTATTAATAAAATGTGTAAAATAGCACAAACAGATTTATATTAACCACTGTTAAAAAATAAAAAAGATAATTTTGACAAATTGTTTAAATTTGTAGTTAAAATATTTGTTTTAGTTAAACTTTAAAAATAGAAATGTATTTTTTTGTATAATTTACTATTTACTGTAAGTTGAAGTTATTTTAATTTTAATTAATTTAGTAAATTTAATTTTTTTAGCTTAAATTTAAATTTAAAGTTATTAATTTTGGTTTGTATTCTTAACAATTGTTAACAAGTTGTAAAATACCGTATTTCTTATAAAAAACTTGTGCTAAAATATAAAAAAGTAAATGTTACTAAAATTGTTAAAATTATTAATTTTGTAACGTTTTAACATTATTGCTTATTAGCTAATACATTTTTTTTACAAATAACGTGTTTTGTTTTAAGGATTTAATATGTATTACAATTTTTTTATTAAATTTTGCTTTTCGCACTGTAGAAATTAATTGTTTCTATAATTAATTAACCAATTATTTTTTAAATGTTGATAAAAGTATTTTAATTATATTAACTTGTAATTTCAATTCTGCAATATTAACTTATTGAAACTAATGAATTATACTAATTTAATTAATTTTTTTAGAAAATTTAAAAAACAAGTTTATTTTTACAAATACCCAAAACTAGATTTTAGTAAAACAACAGGCATCTTTTTTAACATCGAAATATTGCATTAGTTATTTGCTTTTAAATATTTATTTAAAGCATTTTATTAATAATATTTAAACCTATTTTTACATTATTTATATATGTAAATATACATCAACTTTAAATGTATTATTATTTTAATTTGCAATATTAAACATGAATGCCATTAATGTTACCACTTTTGATCTAAACATGGCACCAGTTTTCTTTGCTGATATTATTAAAACTTATATTAACAAATATTGCTTAGTAGATAAGGTTAAAATTACAAAAAAGAAAATTGTTTTTATTTAATTTAAAAAAAATAAGTAACATATATAGCAAGTCATTGTACGAAACTAAATAGTTTAAACAAACAAATGACACTTAACATTAACAAAATAAATAACTATGCTAATAATTATTTTTAATTAAACCGTAATGCATAAACTATTTAGAAATATTTTAATAACATTGTTAATAAAATAAAAACAAATAAAGTTAAGATAAATTCCAATAAATTAAATAATTATTTTACTTTATATCAAAATTTAATCAATTAATTAAAAATTATTTAACAACTAATTTTAACTAAAATATTCAAAAAATAATTAACAGCTGTAACCATGCATTTTACTTAGACCTAATAAAATAAGTTGCATTTTTTTAATTTCTGCATGCTCGCAATTGTTTCGTTATTATCTACAATAAAAAAACAAATTTATTATAAATTGTATAGTAGGTGATACTTGGCGTATCTCACAAATTACACCTATTTGAAAAGTTTCTATCCTTTCAATACATTAAGAATACCGTTGCCTAATTATTTGCACGTCACTGTGTTTAAAATTAACATTAGTATACATTATTAATAATTTGTTTTAAAAACGTAATTATTCTACTCTAAACTGAGTAACTAGTCTTGTTTATTAGATTACTGCATTCATTGACAAAAAAATGTTTAATATACTGGATGGTTTTTATTACAAATCTGTTTTAATAACATAGCAAGAAAAAAAATTATATGAAGTATAAAACTACTTAAAACACTCAGTCAAATTTTAAAGTAATAAATTAGGGTTAATAAAAAAATAATAATGTAGTGCATTATTACAATTAATCAAAAAATATTGCTCAATTACATTCTACTTTTATCGTTTTAAAGACACACAAAAACGGTTTTGTTGTAGTAGTTATTAATAAAAATTAATTAAAAACGTATCATTATATATACATATATATAAATTACAAATATGTAGAATTTTAAGATATGTATTTATGTGTATAATTAGAAAATTAATTATCTATTAGTTTGTATTTTAAACAATAATTAATGTTATTTTATTAAAATACAATACTATTTTTAAGTAACAGGTATAATATTGTTAAAAAAAATATTTTATTTTTAACCTGTATTATTTATATATATTATAATTTTTTTAAGTTGTTTATTTAATATAAAGTTTTTTAATAATTTTTTTTTATATAACATAAATGCTTTTTGTTAACATGTAAAACTATAACCTAATTAACACAAAAAAAATTATATTTATATAGATGGTAAGATTAAATATAATTAACTATATTTAATACATGTTTAAAAGATGCATAATAACATTATTAACATTATAAAAATTTTATTATGATTGTGTTTTTCATATGTGTTTTTTTGGTTGCTTGAAATTATGCGCCAAATTATTACTTATTTATATTTTAATTGCCTATTTTTACCATTTATAAAAATGTGTTGTTTTATTTTTTATTATTAAATAACATAACAAAAATTATTACATATTTTTTATTAAATTTATATTAGTTTACAATAATAGTTAACTAAAAATTAAACCATTTGTATAAATATCGGATAGTAAACTCAACAAATTAAAGATTGTGAATTTAGCAAAAAAGAATATTTAATATTTGTGAATGTGTACTATAACGAATATTAAAAAAATGTTATTTAAATAAAATTGTTAAATTACAATAAATTGTTTATTCAAATTTAAATTAACCATAAAATACATTATCTAACATAAATTGTATTACAACTTTAAATTAATTAAAATTACAAAGGTTTATGTACTTGAACTAAAATGATATTTTGCTAACTGCAAGTAGCAATATAAAAATAATAGTACACACAGCTTTATTTATTTAAGTCATGTTTTTAAAATAAAAATATTAAATAAATTATTTGTATATGTAGTACTG
Source organism: Cardicola forsteri (assembly GCA_025895645.1). Classification (NCBI taxonomy): domain Eukaryota; kingdom Metazoa; phylum Platyhelminthes; class Trematoda; order Strigeidida; family Aporocotylidae; genus Cardicola; species Cardicola forsteri. The sequence goes on from JAKXYG010001140.1 coordinate 13,075, forward strand.
CATAAACAGTATAATTGCATTAATTTTTTAATTATTGGTTGTATCTGTTTAAATTAATTTTATTACAAATATTGCATTGACCTTGTTGGAGTTGTAGAATTTTTAATACTTCTCGTACTATATCACTGGCTTATATTTAATTTTTGTTGTTGTATGAAATATATTGTCTTTTCCATTTTTTTAAAGTTTTTAATAAACTTTGAGTTATAATTATAATTAATTCATTGTTAAAAATTTTTATTTTTTAAATGTATTATTCTTTATTATATTTTAAAATATATTATTAATATATGTTTGTTATTTAACAATATACCTTAACACATTCATTAATGCACATACGTTTTTACAATTATATAAAAAAGAAGTTCATATTAGTTCTAAATTAAAAACATTGTTTAGGTTTATATTTTTAAATATAACTTAAGTAAATTAAACACACTATAATGTAACTTTATATATATATATATATATATATATATATATATGTATATATATATTTTGTTACACATAATTTTGTTTTTAAAAATTAAGCATAAGGCAATAAAATAACAATTACAGAAAGAAATATCAATACAGTCTTGTAATTCAAAAAGGACATTATACAAATAAATGATTATATGTACATAGACATTCTGCCAAATGATTGGTTTGATTTTATAAAACATTTATTTTAATTACATATTTTTAAATTGTTTTTATCCAAAATATCTGTGATTTGCCAACTTTTATTTTACAATTTACAAGTGTTTATTTTAAAACTGTTTTTGCTGGTCTTTGAAACAGTAAACGTACAATTAACTAAAAATGTTTTTGTTCAGTTGTAATAATGTTATGCAGTAAACAATAATTATTTCTCCTTATGACATCATTATTTAAAATGTGATTGATACAGGTAATCTTTAAAACACTTTTAAGATACCGGCAATAAACAACATTTACTATCTTGTCAATCTTAAAAGTTTGCTTTTACATTTTATTTTTATATAATGCCGTAAAAATAATTACTAATGTACACAAATAACGTTTTGTTTTCAAACAAATGGAAAAACATGACTACATTAAATTGAGTTTATAGATAAGTAATATTGCTTTTCCAAGTCTGACTTTTACATCAATTTGTATGTATATTAGTAAACAATTATTTTAACTTAAAAATAATTATTTTTAAAACTAAAATTAAAAAAAAAAATTAAAATATTTTTTTGTATAAATAACATATTTTAACATTTAATACATTTGAAGTTAAAATTAGGTTTTAGGCATCGCATTACCAGTGTATTTATCATGTCATATTTGTACAAAAAAACAACTGTTTGTAATTTGTAAAATATAATTGTTATTTTAAAAATTTAAAATAATTTATTTTAGAAACAAAATATTAAAAAAAAACAATAAAAATGGCATACACTATAAACTGCAGTTTAATTCTTTATTTTTTACTTATGATTTACGTTTTGATTTTGTTTTTATTGTAATTCAAAAATTTACACACGTTAAAAAACAATATTTATTTAATTGTATTTTTTTAAGTATTACGTGTTTATTATAAATTATTAAAATATTATTATTATTATTATTATTATTTTATAATTTTATTGACCTCAATATTTTTAGTACTACATAAACATAATATTTTTGTTATTTTTTCTATTTGTTTTATATATATATATTGTAAAACTTTGTGTAACATTGTTTTGTTAAACAATTTGTATTACAAATAGTTATTGCAAAATTTAAAATAGTTTTATTAACTTACCCTTAATTTGTCTTGTTGTGTTTAGTTAATTTTCTTGTAATTATTTTATTAAACTATTTAATTTTGTTTTGTATAATATACACTTTGACAATTGCGTTTGCAATCTAATTTTATTGTTGTTTAAATAATTTGTTTTAATATTATTTGCTAAAATAAACCATGTTTAATAAAAGTATATAAACATGTGTTATTCTCAATTTATTATGTTTGTGTGCTAAATAAATTAAATTATTGTACCTAATTGTGTAATGTGCTTATATTTTATTTAGAAAATAAACATAACGCACGATTTACACTAAAACTAAATATATTAAACATGTATAAACTTCAGGCATTACAAATAATAAAATATAAAAAAACTCAGATTAATTTATTTTCAACATTATGTATTTTCTAGTAACCTTGTTTTTGTAAACACTTGTTTTATAGTAATAATATTTAAAAATTATAAATAGAATGCGTGTTTTGACAACAAATGTATTAACATTTGTTAATTACAAAAAATAAATGTATATATAAAATATTTAAAATTTTTGAATTTGCATTTAAAAGTATTTAATTTTAGCACCAAGCAAAAGTTATTTATGTTTAAATTGTAAAAACGTGGTTAATTTCAATATAAACATAACTAATTTGTATAATGTAAAAAGATTGAGTTTAAGAAACTATTAATTTTTAATTTAGTAATAACTGTTTAAATAAAGTTAAAAACAACAGTGTTTAATTTAAATTATTGCTTAAAATACACTGATTAATTAACAATAAGTGTTAATTTTAAATATGTTATTTGATTGTTTTAGTTCGGCAGTTAATTGCATTTGATTTATAATAACATAGTACAGTTTCTATTATATACATCTATTTGAATTTTTATTGTTATAAACTGTATTTTTAATTTACTTATTTTAATATAAATATATATATGCACATTTGTTATTTAACAATATAAATTTAAAATTGTATTACTTTCTATGTTTTTTTATTTATATAAAAAACAGGTTACACAAATTAGTCGTTATAAATTAGAGTTAACATATAATAATAATAAAATTCAACAAGATGCAATACTATCTCCGTTTTAATTTTTACCGTAAATAAATTTAATATAAGTGCTAAAGTCATGATAATGATTAAAATTTGCAGATAATATGGCATTGTACACAAAAGGTTTGTCAAACAATGATCTAAGTAATTTAAAAAAAAATTGTTAATACAATTAAACAATGGTTTACTATTTTCGATCTTGATTTAAATCCATCAAAATACAGATTTGTTAATTTTACAATAAAGCGTCTAAGGAAAACAATGGTATTTAACAAAACATTCAAATTAAATTAAACAAACATATGCACTTATAACAAAATATAATATTTTGGTGTAAACATAAATTGCACATTTATCTGGTGTAATTATTTAAGCATATATTTTTGAAAATCAAATTATTATGCTATTATATAATATAATTAAGAAAACTAATTGTTAACAATTATATTACTATACTATTCATTACATAATGTTTTTATTCTTTGATATAATATTCCTTATTTATAATTTTTTTTGTTTTATTAGAACAGAATTAAGTTGTTTTAAAAACAAACTTATTATTTGTTTTACATTTTGCAGGAATTAATTATTCTATTTTGTTAAATAATAATGTTAATATGCATTTTAAAATATGTATACAATTAGCATCAAGACTTGAAAGTAATAACAATTACCCACTACATGCAGTTTTTAACAATTCTATAAATTAAAAAAAAACAAAAAAAACTTACCTGCACATAAAAGCCAAAATTAATTTTATATAATATTAATATTTATTAATAACAACATATTACATATGTCAGCTTAAATTATACTATATAATATAATAAAAGATATATATACATTCATTGATGAATATATATATATATATATATATATATATATATATATATATATATTTATTATATAAAATGTTTATTTAATGTGTAGTTATGTTTATTTTTAACATGTTTTATTTAAAAAACATTTAAAATATAAAATATTTAAATTAAAGTTACTGGTTTATTTACTAATTTTGTTGTAATTGTTTGTTTAAAACATTTAGTAAACTTTGAATCTTGTTTGACATTATATATTGGTTAACAACTTGTTATATTATTTATTATTATAATTTTATATTTTAAAATATATTATTAACGCAAGTATATTATTTAAAAATACAAACGTATGTAGTAATGGATACCTACGTCTTTATGTTTATATAGAAAGCAAGTTTACACAAATTTAGAAAAAAGACAAAAAAGTAGTTATTTAAAAAAATGTGTATTGCATAATAATAAATTAAATTGTAAATAATTAATACATTTCTAAAATTTTGAAAAATAATTAACTTTATGTTTGCAGTAAATAACGTAATATAAAGGGGTATAAATATATGCACAAAAACGTTTTATTGCTGCAAAACATTTTTTTTCAAAATGTATTATAATGCACAATATTTGAACTGCTTAGTTATATTTTGTAACTTTTTTTTTTAAAATATGTATTTATGTAATTTGCAAATTTTATTTTATTATTATTATTATTATTATTATTATTATTATAGGTATTTCATGTTTATCAAAAATGTTATATAATAATAATATTTACTATTAACAATATTTTACATATTTCAACTTCAATTATACTATATAATAAAATAAAAAATATAAATACGTAAATATATAAATTTGTAAAAGTTTGTGAATTTTAATTAAAAATAAATATTTGTTAAACATTTGTTAATTTTAAACTGTACTTTTAATTTACTTATTTTAAACTATATTATTAATATATATATATATATATATATATATTTGTTATTTAACAATATAAATTTAAAATAGTATTACTTTGTATGTTTTTTTATTTATATAAAAAACAGGTTACACAAATTAGTCATAATAAATTAGAGTTAACAAATTATAATAATTGAGTTCCACAAGATGCAATACTATCTCCGTTTTAATTTTTACCGTAAATAAATTTAATATAAGTGCTAAAGTCATGATAATGATTAAAATTTGCAGATAATATGGTATTGTACACAAAAGGTTTGTCAAACAATGATCTAAGTAATTTTAAAAAAATGGTTGATAAAATTAAACAATGGTTTACTACGATCTTAATTTAAATCCATCAAAATACAGATTTGTTAATTTTACAATAAAGCGTCTAAGGAAAACAATGGTATTCAACAAAACATTCAAATTAAATTAAAGAAATTTATGCACTTATAACAAAATATAATATTTTAGTGTAAACATAAATTGCACACTTATTTGGTGTAATCATTTAAGCATATATTTTTGAAAACCAAATTATTATGCTATTATATAATATAATTAAGAAAACTAAATGTTAACAATTATATTACTATACTATTTATTACATAATGTTTTTATTCTTTGATATAATACTGCTTACATATTTTTTTCTAGTTTATTAGAACAAGATTAAGTTGTTTTAAAAACAGGCTTATTATTGGTATTACATTTTGCGGGAATTAAATGTTCTATTTTCTTAAATAATAATGTTAATAAGCATTTAAAAGTATGCATAGAATTTATGTATAGAATTAAAAGTAATAACAATCACCCACTCCATGCAG
>JAKXYG010001157.1:0-12500 GCA_025895645.1 Cardicola forsteri
AATAATAATTTTTATCAGTGAGTTTAATAATTTAATTAAATAGTCCAAAAGTGTAAATGTTTAACTAGAAATAATTGAAAATTTGGGGTATCGCATTACAAGTAATTTCTAGCCGTCATATATTTTGTTTTTCATATGTTTGATATCGAAAGCCGTTTTATGTGTTAATTTTGTTGTTATTTTAAAAATAAAAATAAATATTTATTTCGAAAACAAAAATTTATTTATGTCAATTCCATTGTATTAATTAAATAATTTGAAAAAAAAAATAATTAAATTGGTAAATAAATTGAATATTTTAACATTTAAAATATTCTAACTAGAAATATTTCAAGTTAGGATAATACGAGAAGACCGACCTTTTTAATTATAGCAAAACATTTTTGGTTTTGAAATAATTTTTTGTGTGTAAAAATATCACTTTAAAAATAAAACATAATTAATTCTAATCAATTGCCTATTGAAAATGTTTATTTATTCAAATTGTTTCAATAAATAAATCTGTTTAAAACACTTCTAAAATTTAAATATTATAAATGAATGATTAATTTAACTTTTTAAATTTAAATAAAATATTTTGTATTCATAGTTTCTCAAGGGTGCAATATTAGAACTGTTAGATTCACTTAATCAATAAATCGCCCTGGTTTCAGTCAATCAGCAGCACTGCACAGATGTTTCATCGTTATCTCGAATCAACAGTAATACACAACTTGTAAGTCTTACACACAAACCTGAACTTGCGCCGTATCTGATGTCAGGCCAATGCCTTAATCACTAGTTGAAAGTAATCCTGTAAATTTATTATTTCTAGTGAATCTGGTTAATGCTAAATGTTCCGTGTCCTCAAATGCTGTTACGTTACCGTCAGTTTGGCAGATGAGTGATCCTTTTCACTAGGACTTATACTATATACCTCCTGAAATACTGCACAGGATTTATTTGAATAATATAACGACTTAATTTTAGTCAACACAAATACTGTACAGTTGTTTTAGTTTTTAGTTTAAAATGAGTACATGTTGACATCTTAGAAATATCCATTACATAACAAAAACACTAATGCTCTAAAATGCATAAAGCGCATGTGTATACAATTATAAACTAAATTGTATGACGTAAAACACAAGGTAGATTTTGAAAAAAACAAAAATTTCGTGTTAAGTTTCTCAATTAATTGCATTAAAGTGTATTATTTAACTGATTGACAGCGATTAATTTTTAAAAAATTACAATGTACAAACCTGATATTGATTTTTGTTATTTGAACTGTGGTTCTATTGCACATTTTAAGTTATTATTATATATATTATACAGAACCCTTTTGCTTTAAAAATAAGCGTGGGGCAATAAGACAACAATTACAGCAAAACAACAATAACAAAGTCTTGTTGGCATTGAAGATTTTGCAAATCGAAGATAGAGCTTCCTTTCGGCTTTCACTTAACCCTGTCATCTCTGTAACTCTATCATCCAGATACGTGCGATTACTTCTTTGCCATTGTTTGCCGGAATGGCGTCCTCTTGCATTGTTTCCGTAGCAGTATAAATTTTTTAGAGAGACTTGGGACTGGCTAGATTAAATCATTTCTGATCCAAACTAGGCGGAGTTCATTTTCAACTAGTAAATACTTTATAAGAAACATCTTTCAGCAGCGGACATTGAAACAAAATCAAACGCGAGTGATTTATTATTTGTTTAGAATCACTATTGAAAACCTAAAATTTTAATTTAATTTAAATTTTTAATTTAAATTTAACCCATTGTGCTACTTTTTAATTAGTCTACACTCGTTGCTTATTTCGGATAATTTATTCATGTAGAAGCTGTAAAAATACACATTTTAAAATTTGAATGCTTTGGAACAAACATTTAGCAAATGTTTCAAAAGTTGTTACAGTTGATGGAAAAAGTGGGAATTAGCAATGGCTGTTTATTACATACAAAATGCTTCGTTTATTTCAGTCACTCAAAGATAATTCCATCAATTAATGCACATAATGCAATTCCCAGTTTGATGGTTCTAAATAGAAATAATATAAGAAATCTGGCACTTAAAGTATATTGCTATTAGAATTTTTTTAAATACATATTGAGCTACAAAAAATAAATATATAGGTAATGGATTTTGGAATTGTTGTTTAAATTAGAATAATTTAAATTATTTAATAATGATAATAATAATAATAATAGTAATAATAATATTTATTAGTTTATTTTTAATATTTTGAATGTTTTACAAAAAGCATCTATTCGAGGTGGATATTTAATCGAAACTGAACGTGGGTTCACATTTGGTGCCGGCAATGGGGTTCAAACCCATGCTCAATGTTTAATCATCTCTGCACTTATCGCGTTAAGTCCTCCTGCTTCATTGTTTTTTTTAACTTTTTAATTAATTGAATCACTTTAGTTACAAAAATGGCATTAATGCATATTTCCGGATTTTGAATTACGTTTTCATTTTTATCAAAATTTATGAGGGTATTTGGCGTGGGCTGCTTAAGTACTTCGGTAAAATGCTTTATCCATCTGGATTATTGCTCATCATCTGTTAAAAGTAGACGACTATCTTTTAACAGTTATGTCCACTTAGTTTGGTGCATGACACCAAAACAAACGTCATAACAGTATAGCCCGTTAAGCATTTATGCCATTAATCATTCTATACACAGCGTTAAAAGTTATTTCAATTTATCAAAAAAATGCAATATTTTTTAAATTGTTGAATAAAATATGCCGACATTAACTTTTTTTCAAAATGGCGGATTTTGAACGCTACATTAATCAACAATTCTCCCAAAAATTTTATAAAATAAAATAATTATTCTCATTGAAAAATTTTGAATATATTTATTCATTCTGTTAATTATTCATGTGCGTGAAATGTTATTTAAATATATATATATATATATATATATATATATATATATATATATATATATATATATTAATTAATTAACTTAGAGTGATGATAACGTTTCTCTACTAATATGTTTAATTCATTTTTTAAAATTCTTAAATAAGTGCATGATAACGTAGTTGATCTGAATGATTTACAACGGTTCTTTATGACACAAAGCTGTTACATTATTACTAATACAAAACCCACTTAGACCAACAAAATCGCAACAAAAATGTTAAAAACAACGTGGGGCAAGCAAAATAATTTTATGTGTTCGAACATTGTGCCAAAATGTTTCCAAAATGGTTTTTATCCAAGTTGTCTCTCTCCTACCGATATAATATATCAGTTTTTCTAGTTTGTTATCATTAATTGTTTATTCCACAAACGTTGCTACTCGTCTTTCGGGGGTGGCAAACGTAGAATTTGACCAAGTAATTTTTGTTGTCTGATCAAAAATTAATCTTCCTTTTTTTGGCTTGCACTCAATCCTATCATCTGGATCATGATATCACTACTTTGCCGCCGTTTACCTCAATGGCGTCCTCTTATTATTTTTCTACTAATACAGATCTTTTTACAGAGACAATGTTGCTAACTTTGCGGACAAACCTTTCCCCTTTTTCATCCAGACTTGGGACTGATTAGATTGGTTTGTTTATTATCTTCTCTCGGTCATACAACCCTCACAACAATTACTGCAAAAAAGTGATTATTTAACTAAAACCTCTCTAGCATCTACATAGCATACAAGAGAAACGTCACTTCAATTATAAAATATACAATACTATATAATAATTGAAAAAAAAACTATAATTATATATACATATATATTGTAAGTAAAAAAAATTATATAAAATATCAACGGGTGCAAAATCGGAAATGAAGTAAAATGATTAACATGATTTATAACGTCAACTATCAATAAAAATACAGATTGCACGCAATTTTTTCAGTTACCAAATGATTAAGGACATTACAACGTTCAAAAAATTCAATAATCTATGTGATCGCCTTTCTTTTGAACAACCTGATCCAGGCGTTTTGGAATGCTGTCAATGAGAGTGTTGATATATTCTTGTTTCATCTCATATTGAACAACAAACCGAATGCGTTCACATAAATCCTCAATTTCAGTATGCTTATTGATATTGCGCTTTAGCATACTGAAAAAATTTTCAATAACATTGATATCCGGGCTGTTAGGTGGCAATTGAGCGAAAGATAGCTTTTTTGATTTTAGCCCCTCTACTGTCTAAATGTAAATATAAAGCAAATATAGTGAACTTAGATGAATATGACGTTACCTTTTTGGACGTATGACATGGAGCATGGAGCATTGTCCTGAAAAACAGTAGTAATCCCCGTGTAAGTGTGCTGCATTTCATAATGAAAAACATCCTTCATAACTGAAACAAATTTTTCACTATTTAAGGTACCAGATATAATTCTCTATTTGATAGGTTGATTATACTTAATACCAAACCAACACATTACTTGTCGAGGGTGGGCTTTCTTTCTAACAACCGGGAGTGAATGTTTTTGAAAACTTGTCCCACACAACACTTTGTTTTTAAAGCCAAATGGTTCATCCCGAATCATTGTTTCATCAGCAAAGTATACGGAACGCCAATAACATAAGTGTCGTTCACTCCATAGTTTACAAAAGGCTAATCGGTCATCCTTTTGTTTTTTGGTAATAAATGGCTTGATCTTTGGTGATTGTAGAGTTAAACCAGATTCGATTGCTCTGTTTCTTATAGTGGAATAAGTAAAACTGTTTAAACTATTTCTTTTAGTTTCTGAAATAGGTTTATTATAATTTTTTTTAACTCTATAATAATTTTTTGATCATCTGTACTTGTTGTTGCACGTTTTCTTCCAACATTATCATAATTTCGGGGTTTTTGACCGTTGATAATCCGATAAATTGTTGAAAGGTTAACTCTATATAAATCTGCTAATCTTTTCAGTGAAAATCCTTCATTTTTTAATTCTTTAATAACACGGTGTTCATTTTCAGTAAGATGAAAGCATTTTTTATTACTATTCTCCATTTCAAAAACAATGCAATCAGAAAGCAGAATTAGCGGCTGAGCGGAATCTCAAGGTTAAACGTAAATAATAAATTATTAGATTTATTTTAAAATTTTTATTTAAAATTAAGAAAAAAAAATTTTTGTTATTTTTATTTATATAGATTAGAATAATTAAATGTTTATTTTGATAATTATTATGAGATCACAATCAGAACAGATTTGAATGTTCGCTTAACATCAATTTTAAGAATTAGTTATTGTTCATTTTTAATGAAATTAAGCACACAAAATAATAATAGGCTAATTATTATAAAAATTATGTAATTTTAACTTATTATCCACGTTAATATAGAAGTAGCTTTTAAAATATGCTATTTTGGCCGACTCAGCCTTCTTAAATAAATATTTCTAAGTATATATAAAGGATCTATTAAGCACTAGACATTATTTTTAATTCCCGATAGTTGTTTTTACGAAAAAACAATTGGACATAACAAATTAATTTAGATTTAATACCTTTGTAATTTTTTGCGGTAATTGTTAAAATGGGTGTACGTTTACAAATTATTTTTAATAATTAGATTTTAAAATGCACTAAACCAATTATTATTATTATTATTACTATTATTATCATTATTATTATTTTCAATGTTTTAATGAGAAACATGGTTCAGCAGTAAACATTTGAGAAAAGCCTTACGTAGACCCTCATTCGGTGCCTACTCAGATTTGTATTGAGACCTATGCCGCTCGACCATCCGTCTGTCAGTAAATAAACGTTTTGTTTAGAAAAAACTGAGAGGCAATCCACTTTTAGAACAGGCAGTTATATGTAAACCCAAGCCAAGTGCTTTACGATTTTTTAAAATTTTTTTACTATTTTCAATGTTTTACGGGAAATATGCCCTTCAGCAGTTGATATTTTAGCGAAGCCGAACGTGGGCCCGAATTTTAGTGGGTGGGAAATCAACCCCCATGCCCACCGACGTCCGAATCGAACGCCATACCGCCAGACCACCGCATTATGCCTTTTAGGTGAACTAAAAATGACTTTTACCAACACCAAGCGTATTAATAAATGAAAATGACGCGGAATATAGTTAATTTTATTTTAGCATTACTATAATACTCATTTCCATTTCTATAATCATTTTTCATATTTTTTTGAAACAATAATTAATAGCATTTGCAAAATATTATTCGTTGTCATAATATCTTTTTTTTTCTCTCTCTCTCTCTCATTTATTTTAAATATTATTTTCAACTTTTTTGTTTTACAAAAATAAGCATTAATCAAACTTGTATCAATTTGTTTTTGAAACTTAATTTTAAACTTAATTAACCGTAAACATTTTAAAATAAATTATCCAACGTTTATTTTAGTGTCACCTTGCCATAAATTTAAAGTGAATTAATAATTTTTTAAACAAAAAAACAGATTTACTTATTAGAATTATTGCTATTATAATTTTATGTTTAAAATTTAACAAACCTGCAAATATGGGAAAGGGGTTTTGGGAGATGAAAAAGCGCTCCTATGGATTACAACAAATGACAAGGCGTCTAATTATTATTTCAAATAATCCAAATAACCACAACTTATATTGCTCCTCCTATTATCTAGTATCTATCAACGAAACATAAACTTATTGTATTTTTATGATTCCTGTTTTGTACTATTCAGTAAATGGTGTTGGAGACGACTTCAAAATTGAAATGAGCGGTCTTGTCATTACTAGGTTCGATTAATCAACACTTTAAATAGGAACAATTTCACTGTCTACATTTTAACCCTATTTTTAGTCACGACCACTTAATTAAGCAGTATTGGTTATTATGATTATTGATTTTTCGTTTTAATAAACAAACATTACATTTCTATGCTTTGTGAATTGTGTTCACTTGCTGGTTTATTAAATATTGCACTTTATACAATAACAGTGAATTGATCATGTTTCAACATGACTGAATAAATGCTACTGGTTTTTGTTATTATAATGTATGTGGGCAGGTAGCGATTGACTGTATATGGCTAGTGGATAAGTATTGTATACAATCATGATACTTGTTAAAGAGGCCTTTATCAGTAAGGAAATATTAGTTTCTCTGTATATATATATAAGATGATTTTTCCAGCCTAAGAGTATAAATGTTCTTAATATTCTAAGAAGATGTAAATTGTGACGAATTCATTTCGTATATTCACGTCAGTCATAAACATAAGATTTTAGTATATATGTACAAAAAGGGAGGTACAGATGACATTTAAGTTAGTACAACTCATAAGCATACACAAACACAAACAGCTAGATTTAATAAAGTGACGGACTGTTTTTGTGCACACAAGGTAGGTTTCAATGTGTGAATGTATATACAAATTTGAGAATTTTTAATATATTTGAAGCTTGAGAAGTAATTAACACTTTAAAACGATTTTTGAGGTGGATATTTAAGCGAAACTGAACGTGGGCCCACTTTTACTGCCAGTAATAATGGTCGAACCCAATGATAAAAATAGTAATAATAATAATAACAATAACAAATTAATATTAATAATTATAATAGCAATAATATGTGGTATGATTTTTTTTTAAATGTTTATTACTTAGAATGTTTTACAGGACACAACTTTCAGTAGTGGAAATTTTAGCGAAGCCAGACGTGGGCCCGCATTTTAGTGCCGGCGATGGGATTCGAACCTATACCCATCGAGGTCCAAATTCGAGCGCCATACCCCGACACATAAAGCATGGCTTATTATGTGTATTATTGCAAGCTAAAAACCCTTTCATATTTCAATGATCGAATGTAAAATATTTCCATAGGATAACATTTATTTATTTATACATGTTGAAATAAATGCAGTATCAATAATTGTAACTTCACCTATAGATATTAAAAACACATGTATATTTTACTAAAACCCGTATAAAAAAACAGTATATAAAAATTATTATTTTTTACCAATATTATTATTATTATTATTATTATTATTATTATTATTATTATAAAAGTTTTATTTAGATATCAAACTGGAATTTAAGCTTAAACTAAAATCAAGATGCACGCCAAGTACTTGCTTAATTACAAATTAGATTATATATATATATATATATGTAAAATTTACATCAAAAGCTATACAATATTTTTTGTATTTTAAATAATAATATTTATCGCTCCCCTAAGCGTTTAAAATGGGAGTATGTCAGCTCTTTGACTTAATTTTGTATTGCAATACATAGTCCATTTTCTTACTTAAAACAATTTCTTTAGCCATTTAACTGATTGTTAAAGATTGCAATTATATTATTCTCTGTTTTCTCCTTTTGGTATTTTTGAATGCTTTGCAGGGAAACGCGCATCTTTCAATAGTGGATATTTAAGCGCAACCAAACGTGGCCCCCCATTCTGGTGGGTCAGCAGTGGGATTTGAACCCCCATGGTAATCTAGTTTCCAGTCGAGCGCTTTAAAAGTGAATTACTTGTCTACACATTAAAAGCTGTACATTTGTTATATTTTAAATAATATTTATTGCTTTTCATAAATTGGTCCAAACGTTTGAAAAAGGCGTTCGTCACTTTTTTAAACCTAATTTTGTAGAATTTGATTTTGCACTATATAATCGATTGTTATTTCTTAAACCATTTGCATTGTTTATTGTTTCCGTATCAGTATAAATTTTTTACAGAGACCAGGTTGTTAACCTTGCGCTTAATCCCTCCTCCATTCAAGCAAACAACGGCAAAGAAGTAATTGCACGTATCTGGATGACAGAGTTACACAGATGACAGTGTTGAGTGAAAGCCGAAAGGAAGCTCAATCTTTGATTTGCAGAATCTTCAATGCCAACAAGACTTTGTTGTTGTTGTTGCTGTAATTGTTGTCTTATTACCCCACGCTTATTTTTAAAGCAAAAGGGTTTTGTATAATAATATAATATAATATAATAAACCATTTGCATTGTATTTTTTTAAATAATAGTTCAAAAATTATAATTATATTAAGGCTTGTAATATGTGGGAGCAACTGAACACATGTGACCCTTTTTGGTTATTGATACAAATAAAAATATATTTACATAAAAAATTATTATTAAATGTATGCTATCTTCTTAAACGACAAACCATAGCATTATTGATATTACATGCTCTAAAGCATCACGTTATAATTTAAGATTAAATTTAAAAATTTTGACAAATCCCGTCCTACCTAAACAATTACCAATCATACAAATTTTATAATTTTTTGCATTAACTTCTATAACATAAAAAATAGTTTAAGATTTTTTAATGAAAAAAGTATAACTTACATTATAAATAATTTTTAAATATACAGTTTAATATTAATGCATTACGCATTATCCATAACGTGTTGAACATGTTTACACATATTGTTATTCTGGGATGCTAATGATCCTAAGGAGTTGCAATTCCAGTAATGGTGATATTCCTGGCTGTTCGTCCTCCACGTGGTGCATCTCGGACTAGATACCCTAGGGCATCGCGACTAATAACAACAGGGTCCGAGTGCACAGCGGTATAACTGGGCATCCGCTGCAGCGGGCAGTGAGTGCAAGCATATATTCAGGGTACATAAAAGGTATCTAAAGGTATACGTACACCATATGTAGCCGTTGGGCTAAGGGAGATAACCCAGACAAAAAATCAAACAGCCTCGTCAATCTTTGCGGAACAGTGGCGACGTCACAAGGATGTCTACCAACCAAGAACCTTGTTGTTCTTCCACGTTTGCTAAATAAATAAATAGAACACTAATGTTAATCTTTAAAATGCTAATAATCTTGAGGATTTAAGTTATGCTTATAAAGTTTCAATTTCCAATGATGGTGATATTCCTGACTGTTTTATTAGATGCTACGTACTAATTTTATTTAATTATTATTTTATTCTATGTTTATTACTTAGAATATTGTACGAGAAACATATCTCAGCAGCGGACATTTTGGCGAAGCCGAACGTGGGCCCGCATATAGTAGATCAAGTTGTGGGGATCGAACTCCGATGCCCACCGAGGTCCGAATTCGAACAAAATAAACATAAAAAAATTAATTATGTAATGCATAATTAAATAGGGTTAGACAACATAGCAACTCCTAAATCTGAGAAATTCTAAAAAAGTAAAAAATTTATCTAATATGTTACAAATGTAGCTTTTATTATTATTATTTTTTTAATGTTTGCTACTTCGAATGCTTTACGAGAAACGCATGCCTTTAGCAGTGGACATTGTTTAGCGAAGCCAAACGTGGGCCCGCATTTTAGTGGGCCGGTGATGGATTCGAACCCCGATGCCCGCTAGACCACCCCGGCACATTACAAAAATAATAAAATAATATATTAAGCTTTTTGCAATTTGTCTAAATGATTACTAATTAAGCTATATTTTTATAAATTTCCGCATTAAATTTTATAATATTCAAAATGATTTTCAATTTTTTTAATAAAAAAATATAATATTTACATTAGAAATAAAACATAAAAAACAAAAAACAATATTTGCATCGTTTTTGTAAATAAATCCTATTTTCCATAACGTGTTAAACAGTGATTAAATATAACACAAAATTTTACACATGTTCATTTTATTGTACAATGTTTTTGGAAAGGAAGAAGCTGTATTAAACAAATACTCAATTCTTCGTAACATTATTGAGCAAAGTCAAGAATTTCAGCAATCACTTACAATCAATTTTATTGATTTTATAAAAACTTTTGACAGTGTTCATCAAGAATCTTTGTGGAAAATTGTTAAGTTTTACGGAATACCGTTAAAATATGTGAATATTATGTGTTCGCTATACCAAAATCTGCTGCTGTATTCGAACAAAAAGTGGTCATACTGCTATGTTTGAAATTGTCACGGAGTACGTCAAGGATGTATTTTGTCACCGTTTTTGTTTCTTCTGGTAATTGATTTTATTATGACTCAATCCATGAATAATTTGTTTTATGGTATTAAATGGAACCAAGGCAGATTAACAGATTTGGATTTTGTAGATATTATTGGTCTACTGAGTGAAACTCCAGAAATGATGCAAAATATGACAACACGTCTTAGTGATACCAGTTCTCGTAATGGTTTACGGATTAATTATTTAAAAGCAAAAGTGTTGTGCACTTATTCAAACAATACTCAGCCCATCAAAATTAGTAGACAAAATATTGATACTGTTAATTTACTTAAATATCTGGAAGCATTATTGGTAAAGACGGACAAACCAAAATTCGATGTTAAAGCCAGACTTGGTAAGGCAATGTCAGTCTTCAATAGACTCAAATCAATAAGGTCATGTTCTTCCATTAGCCTGAAGAAAAACTTTGTTTGTACGCATTAATAATCATTCATACGGCAATATATGAGAGTGAAACGTGGAAGCAAACGGACAAGATTGATAAGATGGTGGATGTTTTATCGCCGGTGTCCTAGAAGTATTTTAAAGATATTACCTGGCGCGATCACATTTCAAATAATGAGATCATGAAAATTTAATTGACTCTTGTTCACTCCGTGACATCATTGTCCAATTAGACGAAGAAAATTATTTAGTCAAATTCTACGTTTACCACCCGAAAGACCAGCAAGAACGGTTATGGAATGAATGATGGAAAGTGGTAAAGAAAGGCTGAGATAAATCACAGAAAACTTGGCTAAGAACTATTTGGGAAGATCTAATTAAAATGAATATTTTATGGGGGATTAAGTAAAACGTTTGGCATAATGTTCAAATACATGGAAACATTTTGTTGTCTCATGTTCTCTTTAAATTACGAGACTTTAAAGTTGTTGTTGTTGTTGTTATTTTTTGCTGTAATTGTTGTCTATTGCTCCATGCTCACTTTTTAAAGCAAAAGGGTTTTGTATTGTAAAATGTATTACTTTAAATTAATAAGACATTAGTAATAACACTAAATCTTTCAATTTAATAGAACAAAACATTTTTAAGTCAATATAGATCGCATCTTATATTTTATTCATTCATTTATTTATTTATTTATGTTTGCTACTTTGAATGGTTTTGACGGGGAAGTCATTTTACGGCAGTGGACCAGCGGTAAGATTTGAACCGCCATGTCTACCCAGGTCAAAATCGAGTGCTGTACAGCCAGACTACTACTGGATTGTTTACTTGTTTGTCAGCAGTAATAACGCACAGCAATTAAGAACATCAGGTACAACTCTAGAATTAGACTGAGTACTAAAGGCGCTAACATTTTTATTTTTTATTTTATGTTTGCTACTTCAAATGTTTTACAAGAAACATCTTTCAGCATTGAACATTTTAGCAAAGCCGAACGTGGGCCCGCATTTTAGTGCCAGTGATGGGATTCAAACTCATGCCCACCGAGGTCCAAATTCGAGCACTGTACCGCTAGACCACCCCGGCACAATAATAATAATTTTTGTAAACATTTAAAGTAGTAACAATACTCATGAATTACCAACCATGTTATTAATCCAAGACCTGTGAAGAGACCGTTTATTTGCGCTTGTTAGCGGACAGTGTTGAGGACAGGAGAACTTTGGACAGTCGAT
>JAKXYG010001157.1:15000-18372 GCA_025895645.1 Cardicola forsteri
TATTATTATTATTATTATTATTATTATTGTAATAATATTTTACTATAAATTATTAGATAGTTTTTAGTGTTAATGTTAAATATTAACAAATCGTATTTATAAAGACATCAATCAATTATCATTTAAAGCATTGGTGTTTTGTATTAACAATAGTAGTGACAGTAATAATAATAATAATAATAATAATAATAATAATAATGACAGTATTAACATAATTATAAATTTATAATGTTAATTAATAATACTCCATATAATAAAATATTTAAAAAAATTTGTTTATTTATTTATTTTCTCTGCAAAGCATGAAGTAATAAAATTAATAATTATCCCATGTAAATTCCAATTGACTTCAATCAAATCTATTTCAAAATAGTTACAACAAACATTCTGTTTCATTATTGCGTCACATACTTTTAACAAAAAACATATTTCGTCTTAATGAAAATGAAACTAATTGCAATTGTAATTATTTCTGTAATGCTAATTACTTGCTTTTTTGAAAACCAGTACCAAAACAATTAGAAAAAAATTTTTAACAATACGAAAAAATAAGACAACGTTTTTTGTCAATATTGCCATAAATTTATGGGTACATATCGAGAGTGTAGGATCTTGTATTCTAATCTTGTCAACGTTTTGCGAACAACTCACTTTTTTTTTGGCCAAACATGTTAAATTAAGTACTTTCATTTCATTGTGAATTTGATATGGTTTACCAGTGGTGTAATTAGGACCGAATCTACACGTTTATATAATTATTGCTTTCACGTTTCCTTCTATCCAGATGGTATCAAAGACACTTGACTCTATATTCAGATCGTCACATGTAGCTTGTTTGTAAGTGTATTCATGATAGTGTGAGCAGTGTGCGACACGATTCTCCATTTCCACAACACCTTCATTCAAACCAACTTCAAGGTCACATGGATATTTACAAGGTCAATTAAGGATAACAGCAAACCTGTCTAATATGATTGTACAGTGTTATATTTGTATATTTTTATTTTATTTATAAGATTAACATCCCTATGTCAATTTATATTTATATATATATATATATATATATATATATATATATATATATATATATATATATATATATATTCTTTTAATAAAGTTTTTAATAAATGTTTTTTGGTAAATATGCTTTTTTGATTATTACTACTTAGAATTATTTTTACCTAAGTGAATATTTGAGAGAAGCTGAACGGGGGTAAGAATTTAATAATGCAGATTCAACTCACACCACTACTACTTAGTCACTTTGCAGTAGTTAAATCAAAATGGAAATACCTTTTGTCCGTCTAAAGACACAACTTTATTTAAACGTATTGATTGCTAATCGTACAGCAAAATGAAATGTTAAGGCGCACAGACATAAGATGTTTTTACGGTGCTGGTATCTAAGACATAGTTTAAGGATTATCTAGCCTGTCTACTGTATGACATAATTACAATTAAATGAACAAAATTACTTGATCAAATTTTCTGTTTATTGCCCGAAAGACTAGCAAGAACGGTGTTGGAATAAATTGTTTAAAATGGGACAAAAGAAGTTGGTAGACCACAGACAACTTCACCGATAACCATCTGGGAAGATCTAATTAAAATGAATGTTTTGTGGGATTAAACAAAATAATGGTTAAATATTCGGATAAAAACTACATTGCAACAGAACCAATAAAAAGATGCACCAATTTGGCAAACA
This sequence comes from Cardicola forsteri, assembly GCA_025895645.1. Classification (NCBI taxonomy): domain Eukaryota; kingdom Metazoa; phylum Platyhelminthes; class Trematoda; order Strigeidida; family Aporocotylidae; genus Cardicola; species Cardicola forsteri. Next base: position 16,709 of record JAKXYG010001157.1, read on the forward strand.
ATAGCAAAGATGAGAAAGCACGAGTTGAGTGAAAGTTACTTGGTCAAATTTTAAGTTTACCGCCCGGAAAATCAGCAAAAAGGGTTTTCAAAAGAACAAAAGAAGGTTGGGGGTAGGCCACAGAAAAACTTGGCCAAAAACTAGTCAGAAAAATGTAATTGGAATGAATGTGACATGGGGGGATTAAGCAAACATGTTGGTTAAATTTTTGAACACGTAAAATTATTATGTTATTCTATATTTTATTTAATTATGAGGATTTGTTGTATTTACTGCACTTAGTGTTCCCCATTCCTATTTTAACTCAAATGGGTTTTGTAATAACAATAACAACAACAATAATAATAATATTGGTAATAATAATAATAAAAAATAAAAATAATAATACCAATCATAATAAATAATAAATAATAATAATACTATTGGCAATAATAATAATAGCATTGGTAATAATAATAATAATAACATTAATAACACTAATAAACTCTAATAACAATCACAGTAAATAATAAATAATAATAAAAATAACAATTTTATTAATACAAATAATAAGGGTAATAATAATACTATAATAGTAATAATAGTAAACAAAAATAAAAATATTAATGATGATAATGGCAATAATAATAATAATAATAATAATAATAATAATAATAATAATAATAGTAAATAATAAAACTGATAATAATAATAATAATAATAATAATAATAACAATAATAGGAAATAATAATTAATAATAATAACAATAATAATAACAATATTAATAATAACAGTAATAGTAAATAATAATATTTATGATAATAATAATACTAATAATAATATTGATGATAGCAATATTAATAGTAATAATAATAATAATAATAATGTTTTATAGGCAAAGCTTATATAAACGTAATTATTAATTACAATTTATATAATTTTTATAATTATTAATTTTTAATTTATGCGCTTCATTACATTAAAAAGTACTTTTTTTATTAAAAACCACAAAGCATTAATCAAAAGTAACGTTAAAATCCGTTTGACAACAAGTGTACAAAATGAATTTTCTTTTTCAATTTATGGCTGTTTTATGTAATTAATTATTAAAATTTATTAATGGGTTTTTAAAGGATTTTTCTTTTTTAGAAATGTTATATTAGTATTGTCAGATTCACTTAAATTATTACTTTTCTAGGTTTTCCAGTCAACCACTGCACAACTGTTTCATCCTTATTTGAAATCATCAGCATCGCATGCCTTTCAAGTTTTACACACACATATGAACTTGAACCCACGCCATATCTGGTGTCAGGCCAGCATCATAAACAACTGAGCTACGGGTGAATGACCTTTGACCTGTAAATTTATTATTTATAGTAAATCGGATCAATTCTAATTGCCCAGTGTCCTCAAATGCTGCTACGTTACTACCGGTTTGGTAAGTAAGAGAACCCTTTCACTAGAACTTTACCATATAGATTCTTGCATACTGCCAGGTTTAATAGCTTATATATATATATATATATATATATATTATTTTTATTTTTATTATTTTGAATATTTTACGAGAAACTTCTTTCAGCAGTGAACATTTTAGCGAAGTCGAACGTGGGCCCGCAATTTAGTGCCGGTAGTAGTTGACTTAGTGACTCAGTGGTTTAAGGCGCTGGCGTGACACCAG
>JAKXYG010000612.1:0-188522 GCA_025895645.1 Cardicola forsteri
ATCCCGAGTTAAACCCCTCCAATGATCTCTGTTGGCTGCATAGGGTAAACAAACGGACGCCCCCCTTAATGATAACACAAGCAATTACACAACAAAGCAATAGTTAACAACAGAGGAATCAGATTTATGTATTAAATCATGGAAACATCAACGCTACACTTTTATATTACAAGTTTTCAAGTTAGGTATAACGGTTTGATGTTTACTATAATAATAGAAAATTGCATAATTACACGACTATCTTTAAATTTGTAGACTGAATATATGCAATCCAATCAAAAATAATAATAAATAAACTTAACAGTAAATAAACATAAAAAATTATTTACTTGTACAATTTCACAATGAATCAAATCAGAAATTTTGTTATTAGAATACTCTCGTGCTTTTAATCGGGGATAAAGAATTGTATTATCCGTTCTTAAAACAAACACAACATCAAACCAACGCTCAGGAAAAAAGTTACAGGAATGATAATCTACAACCTAAAAACTTAGTATAATAAATATATATTACATACTTGTCCACCAGCTGACATCATATCCTCCATTTCATCAAGGACTCGATCTTCGTCTAGTACATGACACTCATTTTCTTCATCAAAACCGTCATACAATTCACCTTCTTTGGCCAAATCATTAACACTGATATAACTCAATGAACTGCGTTCTACCACCTCTTTAGCCAAAATCGTTTTTCCAGTTCCTGGTGTTCCAGTAATTAAAATATTACACGGACGTCCAGTAGACATTAACAAAGTTCAATTTAATAAATTCAACCGAGTTTCTAATAAGCTTTCTTGATCAGCTAAACGATCAATTAAGTACGTTATCTGAATCAGTTGATCTGATATCGAAGTAATAACTGAATCTTGCTCTACAGTTTGATTAATAACAGAAGAAAGCAGTTCACTTGATTGTGATAACCTTACAACGTTTTTAACAAGATGCTGCACAGCAGATACAGATTTTACAATTTTATTTTGCAAATTAACCGATACTTGTTTATTCCAATCAGCCGTAAATGACATACGTCTACTTAAAAGTACAAAAAACTACGTTATATATATATATATATATTCATATAATAAAAAAATAACGTAATTTAACAATAATAATAACGGTCAAATTTAATCAATAATCAACATGCGCTTGTACTACATTAAAATTCATTTGCTATAGCTGATATAAATGCCATAAAATATGACCTTAAAATGTTACAACTTAAAATGACAAAAGTAAAATAAAAACGCCAAAAAATATTAAAAAAACTTTTCGGATATACTAAGCTTAAATATTATTTAGGTTGCTATAGCAAATAACAATCTATATTCGCCTTTAAACGTTGATTAACTTTAATAAGACTAAAATGTAATCAACATCACAACTTAAAAATCAACTGTTATATCAATAAAAAATAACCTAAAAATAAACACTGACATCAAATAATAATGAAAAATCACATTTTTGAAGCATAAAAAACATAAAACTAACGTACCTAAAGTTAATTCACCGTGCACGACTTTAATGACCTACACTCGTGATTAACGTAACACAAAAAATTTTGAAAATTTAAGATATAATAAAAAATAATATTTAAAAATAATTATTATAAATATTATAAAAATAACAAAATTAAAAATAAAGCCATTTATATACAACCACTAAAAAAATTAGTGTTAAAATTAAACTAAGTTAATCTAAATTAATTTGTAGCGGTAACAATTAACGAAGAAAATTGGAACTCGAAAATAATAAACAATATTTAGAAGGTTGCAAACGTTGATGTAAAAAACCTTTAGAGAGAGGGGACATAAAGGCGTTGAATAAAAATCCTGCAAATTGGAGATACAAGAGGGGCCGTTGCCTAATCATTTATCTGAGGGGAGTTAACTTATCGATAGGAATAGCTAATAATTTTTGGCAGGTAACAGGGGTCAATTAAGGGAGTTTACTTATTCTATCGGCAGTGGCATAATCCTTATGTAAACAGATCTCCGGGAATTGAGACCGGATATTTAAAGCTATGACCTGGGGTTTAAAGAAGACTATGATGGGTGAAGACGTTTACAAGTCATATAAATAGCTTTAAAACTAATGGACTGAGAGTGACAAACCTTAATTACCTCAAAGACAATATTCTTAAAGTTGGTAGCTGTATCGGGGATGCCTCTAACTATTACATTGTTTTCCCTCCAACCAGTAGCATATTGTTTAGCTATTGAGAAGATTTCTTGAAAGAGTTTAATGATGGCGTTGGTTACAGGTGGGGGAAGCCTTTTTAACTGTTGAGGAAAGACTATTTACTAAAGTTTTGAGCCAGCATATTTCTTCAGTATGTTTATTAGAAAAGACAGTAAAGTAGGATTGGGATTCCAACAAGTCCTTAACCGAGTTGCTCAGCTCAATGTTATTAGTTTTAATCTTGTTAACTAATTCAAGAATGAGGTTTATTTTAAAGTCTGTTTTAGGATTCATTTTGAAAACGCTGTTGAAATAAAGCGCGAGGGGTAGGAAAACTAAATACAGTTAATACAGTTAAAATCTACATTACCGTTAGCTTCATCATTATAAAAAGTCGCCAAGAGACCAATGTAGTTTTAAAGAAACTAGGTAATGCATATAGAAAAAAAACGTACCAGTCTTTACAAAAATTACTAAATTAAATTCTACTCTATTTATTTAAAAACTGTGAATTTATATATATATATATATATATATATATGGCTTTCATTCGACTGATCTACAAATCCTGTTGCAGGTTTAAGGCAGACAGCATTTTATCGGCTCCTAGTAAAATTATAAAGAGAATTGCTAAGTTTTATTTAGTTAATTTTATTGTCAATAATAACTTTATAAACCCTGCTCAGCATGAGTTTATACCAATGAGATTCTGCCTCTCCAACTTAATGATTTTTACTAGTAGCGTTATCAGGATGCTAGAGTACTCTCCCTCAATCGATGTCATCTACTTTGATTTTTGCAAAACTTTTGACAAAGTTCCCTACACTGCACTACTAGGTAAGTTAATGTCATTCAGGATAAGTCCTTTTCCTCTTGATTGGATACATAACTTCCTCTCAAATTGTCAATTTTGTGTTAAATTATGTGACGTCATTTTCTTTGCCAAAAATGTAACCTCAAGTGTCTTCCAAGGGTCTGTTCTAGGTACCTTATTATTTATTATTTGTTTCAATGATTTTCCTTCTGTTGTTTAATTTAATATTCTACTTTACGCTGATAATGTCAAGATCTGGAATTCCAATTCTGAACAACTTCAACTCGATATTAATAGTATATACAACTGGTCCCTAGATAATGCGCTTCCACTAAACTTTTTCAAGTATACAATTTATGACAACTGACGTGAGAAAATGGAAGCACTGTGATACTTTGTAGCATCCTGCTCTAGTTACTTATCTTAGACATATTTAACTTTTACTAATACATACCTAAGATAATACTTTAACAATACACATTAAGTAACATTTCTAATTATAATATACAACAACATCTATTCTTGCAATAAAGCACAATACCACCATTTACTAAAACTTAAATAAAAAGCATTTAAGTTATTAAATAAATAACTTTATTAACTAAAAAAACACTTTTTCAAGGTTTCCAAACATAGGGTTTAATCCCACCTGGGTTTCTATCATTTCTTGTATAGAGTGATTTCAGCGTGGAATAGCTTACCCGCCCAAATCGTCTCGTCCTTGTCCCTTAAAGCCTTCAAATCGGCTTACGATTAGCATTATTTACGTAATTTTATTTAATACGTTATTTAATTTTTTTATTTTCATTTATTTGTTTTACCTGACATTTTGGAACCAAGGACCAAAAGGAGTTTCTCTCCTATTTAACTCATGTGCAAACCTGAAACTAGTAGTCTTACTATGATGCTGGAGTACTCTCAATTAATCGACGTCATCTACTTTAATTTTTGCAAAGCATTTGACAATGTACTTCATACAGTATTACTGAATAAGTTAAGATTATTCGGGATCAGTCCTCCACTTCTCGATTGGATACTCGACTTCCTCTCGAATTATCAATTAAGTGTAAAATTAGGTGAAGTCACCCCAGCAGCTGTGAATATAACCTCAGGTATCCCCCAAGGGCCTGTCCTCGACCCCCTTCTATTCATAATTTGTATTAATGACCTACCTCCTGTTGTTCAATTGGACATCTTGTTTTACGCTGATAATGTCAAGATTTGGAGTTCCAATCTTGAACAACTTCAACTAGATATTACTAGTATTTACAATTAATCTCTAGCTATTGCGCTCCAATTTAAAGTTTTCTAAGTGTAAACATTTCTTCCTTAGTAAATTTTCGGGCAACGCTTACTACCTATAACTTGGTTAAAAATCCAGGAGTTACCTTTAATCCTTCTCTAAATTTTTCGACACACCATAGGAAAGCTGCTTCCACTTGCTTTCAACTCACAAAGCACAATCCAGGAAACATCCCTGTTAGTTGCGCGCGCCTATTCTATCAGTTATACATCAGACCACATCTCAAACACTGTATCCAAGTAACGTCCTTATTCCAAAAGGAAGACATTAAGATTTTAGACAAAGTACAACGTAGTTTTACCAATATCCCTAAGCAGTTTAGGAATGTAAACTACTCTAACCGTTTACAATCCTTTAAGTTCTTCCCTCTACAAGATAGGAGGCTCCGGGATGATCTCATATTAAGATCAAACCATGCAGATTATTCTTTCGTCCTTGCTAACAACTCTCTCAGAGGACATCCCTTTAAGTTAAATAAACCCAGAGTAAGATCTTGTTTGCGCTTAAACCATTTCTCGTATAGGGTCACATCTGCATGGAATTATTTACCAACCCACGTTGTTTCAGCGTCGTCAATAAACTTTTTCAAATCGTCATACGATAAGTATTATCTTCAGGTTTTAGGTTTTAGGTTTGTACACGAGTTAAAAAGAGGTTTCCTCCTATGAATACTCTGTTCCAGGTATCAGGTATCATATGAAAATAATAAATAGTAAACAAAAAAATAAAATTAAATTAAGAAGGTAGTATTTATCGTACGCCGATTTGAACGCTTGGAGGGACGGGGCTAACACAACATGTGGGGGCAGACTGTTCCATGCAGACGTAACCCTGTAAAAAATGATAAAGAACTAGTTAGACATGAACTCTGGGCTTGATGAGTTTGAACGTGTGTCCTCTATGAGAGTCGTTAGAGAGGTTGAATGAATGCTTAAACTGGTTAGAATTGATAAGTTTTAAAACTAAAATGAGGTTACCCGAAGTCTCCTATTTTCCAGTGGGAAGAGATGGAGAGCTTTCAAACGCTTTGGGTAGGGAACGCTCTTGAAATCACGCGGTAATCTAGTGAAGTTTCTTTGCACCTTATCGAGTTTAACTTTGTCTGCCCTTAGAATAGGGGACGTTACTTGAACACAGTATTCGAGGTGCGGCCTAATGTAAAGTTGATACAGGAGTCGGGTACAGCTGGTAGGGATATTTTTTAAATTACGCCTAAAAACTTAGTTAGACAATAGCAGGTTAAGGCTGCTCTGTTATAATGGGACGAAAAGTTACAGGAGAGGTTAAAAGTCACACCAAGATCTTTAACCGTGTCAATCGTGGTGATAGTCTAAGTACTGGGAACTATATACCGGTTTCTTAAAAGTTTCCCAAGGGAGAAGTGATTGCATTTAAAAATATTCAGGGAGGGAAAATTATCAAGAGATCACTGATAAATGTTATTAACATCCTGTTGCAATTGTTTGGGGTTAGAGTCTCAAATTTTGACATCATCAGCATAAAGCAGGATATCAGATTGAACAATTGTAGGCAAGTCGTTAATATAAATAATAAAAAATAGTAGTTTAAATAATGGGATCAAAATGAAATAGAATGTCATATGTTAATGAATATAAATTTAGTCTATATAGTATGCATGTAATTTTAAAAAAATATTCAAAATTGCTATACATAGAATGAGTCATTATAAGGCACACTTGTTACATTATACTGTGAGATGTCCAAATTAGTTCAAATAAATGCGTGGGTAGAACGATTCCTACTTTGATAGGTTCATTAGTAGTTCAATTTTGTTTAATTCTGGATTGGTTAATATTCTGGATAAGTAAGGTAGACATAACTTTTTGTATTGATTAGTTTTGGTGTTCATGTGCAGGTAAGTTCTTCTTGTTTTTTCAGAAGCTTTAGAATTGTTAAAAACTGCATGTAGTGGGTGATTGTTATTACTTTCAATTCTTGATGCTAATTGTATACAGGATTTAAAATGTTTATCAACAATATCATTCAATAAGATAGAATATTTGTTCCTGCAAATTTTGATACCAATGATATGCATCTTTTTAAAAAAACGTAATCCTCTTTTAATAAACCAGGAAAAATTATAAGTGAGCAATATAATATCAAAGGATAAAAACATGATGTAATAAACAATTTAGTAATATGATTGTTAACATTTAGTTTTCTTAATCTTCTTATATAGTAGCATAAGGATTTGGTTTAAAAATATCTCTATGTCTGTCAACGGCGAATTGTTTAGCTGCAAAAAAAATTTTGTCCTGCGAGAGTCGGAGGACGGCATTAGTTGTCAATGATGGGGAATCCTTGACCAACAAAAAAAACTCGCTACTGAGTCTTTAAGCGAACTGATTTCTTCCGCTTGTTTGGTAATAAAAAACGTGTAAGATACGAATTCTTTAGGTATAAGTTGCTGGTCTTAATCTGATTAACTAGTTTAATTAGTTTAGATGTGGAATCATCTCTTCGACTAGCACACGTATGATCCTTTGACCAGATTCAGTTAATAAAGTTAAAATTAACGTTGCTTTTGGCTAACTCTATATAATGGGATTCTGAAAGACCTGTACAATTTTCGTGAAACCAGGTATTACACTCGGAACAAAACATACCGGTTTTTAAAGACTTACTACACCCACATTTTTTTCAGATTGGGGATTGAAAGGATTTTATTATGGCAAAAAATGATTGAAATAACAAAGCACACTAAAAATACCAAAAAAAAGATATAGGCACGATTCATGCAAATCGTACTGATTCAAACAATTGAGCAACAACAGATTGGACAATTGACACAAAACCCACAAAAACAAAATACACTAAAAATAAAACAAAAACAAATAACAATCACACGTATAACAACGAGCAAGCGCAAGACAACAAGCTACTTTTGATCAGCACGTAACGAAGCGTACCATAGTTCAGGATTCAGGATTCAGGATTTCAGGATTTTTCACGAGTTGAGTAGGCCAAAACGCCTTTCAGTACTCGGTTCTCAAATTGTCTCAAATTTTCAGGAAGAAAAATGAAATGGATGGTAAGGTAAAGGGGGATTAGTGACAGAAAAAATATTTGAAATCAAGATAAAATCAAGGTAGATAGTGGAAGTTAACAATTATAGAAAACGAGCAAAAATCATAAATATGCAAAAATAATAATAAAACAAGTTACGTATTACAATGCAAAAACACTGCAATAATCATCAAAAAAGAAGAAAAGAGAAAAGGATGAACAACGCTCCAATGGACGTGTAGCGTGACGCGCGCCTCACCTCGCGAATCCATGATTCATGACTTTATTTAATTATTTATAGTTTGTTATATATATATGTATTTAAAATTTTATTTTTATTAATATTTAATATTTTGAACCGAGTATCAAAAGGAGTTTTATTCCTACTGTAACCTGAAACCTGAAAACTTGTAACCTTAACCTGTTATTGGAATGCGCTGCTAAGATTTTAAATGTCAAGGTTGTTAAACCTGACAGGTATATTTGTTTAAAATTGATTACAGATTTACGCTATACATAAATAAATGTGCACTAAATCAATTAATGATGATATTCCAATTATTTTACGTTTTACCAATACTTCCTCATGGAACGCTATATTAATATGGTGTGATTATAATGTAAATATTATACATTAAAGTATATATTTATGTTTTATTAAAAGTAATATGTTGATATTGTTTCAGTATTTGTTTAATAACATAGTTTTCTGTTGTTTAATATAGATTGAAATATTGTTTTACTGGCTTCACAGATAATTTTGTGATAATGTGGTTTTTATTAACGGTTTGGTCATGTTTAAAATTTGTGATGCGGTTTTAATAGTAATAATTATATAAACTAGATTTAAATTATTTTTAAATATATTAAATTAATAGTTAGAATTAATTTTGCGAAATGCAATTCTCGTTGTTATCCTGTGTTATCCAGTTAATAAAATGAAAATGTATACAAAACAATATTTTTCAAGCCTGATAAATTGATTATCATTTAAAATTAATGATAAGGTAAGATTTTAAATCTTATGAGTTGGCAAAAATTACAGTGATATAATCTAAAAGATATTATTAATAAAAAAGATTATTATAATTTTTAAAAGATATTTAAGAGTGATGGTTATATAGAATTTTTATGCATGAAACAAAATTTTTACTATTATACTTAACATTACAATTTTTATAAACAAAATGGCATGTAAATAACTAATTTACGTTGGAATATCAATGATACTATAAATGTACAACTATTAAAGATATTCTTGGGACAAACAATTATTTAAGTTACACGTATCTAGTAACCATATATTTTGAAATTAAAACACAATTTTTTAATGCAATATGTAATACCATATTGTGAATAAAAAACGATTGTAATTAACTTAGCACTTGAACAGATTAAATACTACCCTGTTTTTCATTCTTGCAACATAATGTTTTTTGTTTAAGTTACTGGGATGCCAATGATCCTGAGGATGTGAGTAATGCTTATAAAGCCCTAAATTCCAATGATGGTGATATTCCCGACTGTCTATCATCCACGTGGTGCATCCTGAACTAAGTACCCACAGGCATCTAACTTAATAACATTAGGGACTGAATGCACAGCAGTATAACTGGGTTTTTACTGGACTCCTATTTAATGATTGAATGCTAGCATGCATCCAAGATACTTAAAAAGTATCTCAAAGTATCCATTTATCATATGTAGCCGGTTAAGCTTGTGGATTGGTTAACCGGCGTCAATTCCCGATTCCTCCGAAATTTATCTGGTCAATTCTTGTGAATACTGGTGTCATCACAAGGAAGCGGTCTTCCCCCAAGTTTAATTTGCATCTGACAATCTCTTTGTATAGGAATTTGGAATTATATGCAAACTTGGAACTGGAGAGGAGGTGGCTCTACCACCAACTTTTGTTGTTGTTGATTTGCCATTTGATAGGCTTATTATATTTTAAATTAAGCCAACACATTCCATATTGAGAGTGGGTTTTTCGGTTTTGGAATAAAAATTATTTTGGGTACTTATTAGAAAACCAAACAGTTATAATTTTAAAATAGTAGAGAAAAATATTTGTTACATTAAGATTAATGTTTTTAATTATACTTAAGAAGATGCAATTAAATTTACCAATGGTAGGTTTTTAATTTTGAAGCAACAAGTAGCGTGTAACATTTTAATATTTTGTATTTTTATTTTGACGCTTCTGTAATTTATGATAATTTTTGAATACCGTTGAGCTTGTTTCGGTTCAGTAAAATTTACATTCCAAAATAAAGTGTTTTAGAAGTTGGCATACTATTGTAGATCAACATTGTCTTTTTACAATGTATAAAAGTAGGTTTTCAGATAATAATTTAAAAGTTGCGTTCTATTAAATTCTAGAATTTGTTAGTGTAAAAAATTAGCTGTTCTAATTATATGGTATTAGATAAATGTTTTTTAAACATGTATCACTAGGATATTTGGTTTCAAGAAATTTAAATATGCATAGGTAAGTACTGATCTTTTTGAGTATTGGTTTTTAGAGCTATGTTTATTTTGTTTGAATAGGGAAATCGACATTTGTACGCATCTATTGGAGTTGGAGAGACGTTTAAAATTTTTAGCTTTCTTACTCATTCATGGATTGTATTTGATTCAAAGTGTTTTATACCAATGACCTTTAGTGTTACTGTACACCATTCAATATCTAATAATGCTGTTTTACACACTACTCCCGTTTTTACTTCTTGCGAAGAGTACATATATTCGTCGAGTTCTGATTTTATAGAAATTTCAATTATCATGCCAGGTAAGAAATATTTATTTATGTTGAAATTTATTAATGTGAATAAACATTGTTGCAGTGATTTGGTAAACGTTTTTCTAGTAGTACTAAGTAATTTATTAAATAAAAATTGGGCGATATATTTTTAGAAATATTGAAAAGTAGGAAACATTTTTGATATATTTGGAATAAAAAATTTTTTTTAGGAAGTTTTTTTTTAATTTTTATTATTTAAATAATTTTTTATTGTAGTATTTACTATAACTAATTTAATTATTTTTATTAATATATATATATATATATATATATATATATATATATATAACAGTTGTATCATTATCAGACTTGTGCAAGCGTGTTATCCATACAACTTATTCAACAGAAATGATTCGACTTTTTAATTTGCCTCAATCTCTTTTGAACTTTTTATTAAAACCAACTACTGTTGTCTGGAATTGTTTGGCTACAAGTAACCTGTGATAGTTTTAATTTGAAGCAGTGGAAGATAAAAGAACAATATATATATATATATATATATAATTTATATTATGCTTCATTCTGAGTTTTAGTGAATAGTTTTTAAAAAAAAGTTTTTTATAAATACTTTTTGGCAACATTAATTTATATATTTTAAAATTTGAAGTGATTTTATTTATTTAGATTGTAAAACTTTATTTTATTTATTTTAAATTAAATTCTAAATTTAGAAAAGTGTTTTGAATTGCAGATGTTTTAGACTGTTTTAAATATTCAATAAATTATGTTTTTTTGACTTAGTAATAAATTGAAATGTTTGCAAGCACTAGATGTTAGTTTTTATAAAGGTGAAACATTGGCTTAAGATTAGGTTTTGTCAAGAAGTATTATCGTTTAAGCAAACTGTACAAATGTGAGGTGTTAAATAAGTTTAAAGCGAACAAATTTAATTGTTTTTAGGGTGTTTTAAGCTAAGATAGAACAAGTTTGTACCGTATTTGAAGATATTGGTGACAAATGTTGACTTAGTGTAGTGGTCTAGCGGTACAGTGCTCGACTCGACCCAAGGTGGGCTCGATTTATACCACCGACCTACTAAATGCGAAGGTCCACGTTTGGCTTAGCTAAAATATCGACTGCTGAAAGATGTTTCTTGTGACACATTTAAAGTAGTAAAAATAAAAAATGACACTTTGATAAAATTGCAAGTGGAGCCATTTAACGGTTAAAATAAAGCATGTGTGTGTGTGTAATTTTAAATGATTTCTATTCATACCAATGTGAAAACTACTTTTTAAAAAAATAGTCAAGTTATAAAGTCAAAGGTTATTTAAAACATTTTCATTTAGTTTATTTTGGTTGGTGACGTGATCACCTCTTCATTATTTTCTATATGTATATGGCATATAAAACGATCGGTTTCGATGACTTGATAAGCGTAGCAAACGTGGAAGAATAACGAAGTTTTTTTGGCTGGTAGACGGCATCTTTGGAACGTCGCCACTGTTCGCAAAGATTGATGAGGCGGCCTGACTTTTTGTCAGGGTTATCTCCTTTAGTCAGGGGGCTACACATGGTATACGTATACCCTAAGATACCTTTTAAGTACCCTGGGTGTATGCTTGCATCCACCCCCTGTAGCGGAAGCCCAGTTATACTGCTGTGCACTTGGTCTCCAGCTATTATTAAGTCTAGATGCTTGTGGGCGCCTAGTCCAGGCTGCATCATGTGGAGGACGAACAGTCAGGAATATCACCATCATTGAAAATTGAGACTTCAAAAGCATTATTTAAATCCTCAGGATTATTAGCATCCCTTCAAACATTTAGTAATGCATTATCTTAGAACTGAGTAAAAAGTAGTTTGGGAATTTCAAAAATAGTAATCGTAATGTGAAAGCTTGGCCGGGACCTTATCTTGGAAGCAATGGCTAAGGCGGTTGGACTGACACATTTCTACACGCTTCCGAATACCGTAAACAATGGAAAGGCATTGTTCGAAATGTTATGCCAATTTGCCACTAACTTTCGTTGTTGTTGTTGAAATACTGCTTTTTGTTGTTGTAAAGCATTATTGGTAAATAGTAGTTAAAGTTTCAAAGTTGAGGTTGAATCAATAAACAGTTGGGTTTCTAATGTTGTGTAACATTCAATCTAATCAATGCCTGTTAATTATTGCAAGGCTCTTTTATTTTTAAATAGCGACTGTTTCATTCAATTGTAATTCAAATGATGGCTATCAACGATCTGGCATATTAAAGATTTGGATTGTTTATTTTTGCTTTTACTCATCCATTTATGGGAATCATACTTTGCACGTTCCTATCGTAGTACGCTCAAATTGTGTCCTTATGCTATTTTTTTTGTAGTATTTATCTTTTAAGAAGTATAGACAGTTAACTTTGCACTTGCGCCCTTTCCTTTTATTAACAAGATTGGCTACGGCGAAGTAACTTGTTTAATTAGCAGTTATGAATATGTAATATTTAACCTTTGAAGATATTTGTTTACTCAGCAGATGGATGTTATTGCATAATCAATTCGACACAATTATGAACGTTATATTATTATTATTATTATTATTATTATATTACACAAAACCCTTTTGCTTTAAAAATAAGCATGGGGCAATAAGACAACAATTACAACAAAACAACAACAAAGTCTCCTTGGCATTGAAGATTCTGCAAATCAAAGATTGAGCTTCCTTTCGCCTTTCACTCCACCCTGTTTATCTGTGTAACTCTGTCATCCAGATAAGTGTGATCACTTCTTTGCCGTTGTTTGCCGGAATGGCGTCCTCTTGTATTGTTTCCGTAGTAGTATAAACTTTTTACAGAGACCAGGTTGCTAACCTTGCGCGCTCAAATCCTCCTCCTTTATCCAGGCTTGGGACTGGCTAGATTGAATCATTTCTGATTCAAACATTGGCGGTTATTAATTGAAAATGAGTACAACTCAGATTAAAAAGTTAAAAGTATGTGTTAATCTTATTAAAGCTGATATATAAAATGGTTGCAAATATGAACTTTTAAATAAATTGTCAAATGTTTATTTGAACTAATTTGGAAATCTTACAGTATAATGTAACAACTATGTCTTATAATGACTCATTCAATGTATAGTAATTTTGAATTTTTTTTTAAAATCACAAGTATACTGTATTGACTGTATTTATATTCATTAACATATGACATTCTATTTCATTTTGTTCCCATTATTTGTACTACTACTTTTTCAATTTTTGTAGTTATTATTTTTTTATATTGATGGTGAAAATGTGTTTTACGCTGCATGTATCTCTAGTGAGATATCAAAGTTTAATATTAATAATACATTATTAATTGAAGGTATAATTAATTACGTGTATGTTTATAACAATTTTAAATGTACATTATCGATTATAATATATATGTATATATAAGGAAAATGAAACGCTTATACTTTATCCTTGATGAAATTGTAGTTCAAATGTATAGCACTTAAAAATGTCAGTTTTTCAAGGATCTAGTAATACTCGTTCTGATACAACTCAGTATTTAATTAGTGTTAATAATACTGTAAATAATAATCAATGTGGACAAGCTCTTGCAAATGAAATTCTTCACTATAAACAACGAATCAAAGAATTTCTAAACGTTCTAGATTCTGTTCGTCAACAGTATTGGGACAAATACCATCCTTATAAGAAGTCGTTTACCAAGCGTCCAAGCAAAAGTGGCGATCAAATTCGGGCGGCTTTTGTTTATCTCAAGTTGATTTTGACCAATTGTCCAATGCCAGACGTTTTGTGTGCAACATCGATTATCGCTTCGATGGAAGCTTGTGCTACAGTCAAAGTTTTGCCTCCCAATTTGCTCTACCTATTGGACGATTCGGTCAATAAAGACTTGAATGTAGGAACGGACAATTACAATTTTCTATTGTCAAAAGCTTGCAATTTAGCAAGACATTTGTTTGATGTTGAAAATGCCAAACAAAAGTTAATTGTGTTTTGCATCAATTGGATTCGAAGTGACGGTACCGATATTGGTGTGCGCATGAAAAGAATGGAATCGTTATTTTGTATGACCAAATCTTGTTTGATTGAACATTTTAGTGGTGTTCAGGCCATTCTTATTCATTATTATAGACGATGTGATTACGACATGGATTTGACACCAACTGACGTGCAGTTTGACAACAACGAACCCATTACCGCTGCTAAGTCGGCCATTACCAATAGGACTATTATTGCAGCTTTTGATGAAATCAAACAATTGAACACCGACTTGCCGTCAGTATCCAAACGCGACGTCGATAGGATGAAAGTGTCGGTCGACAGTTGCAGTTTTCATGATCGTGGCTATTTGCCAAAATCCAATTTGTCGTCATTTTTCGTAAAGCCATCCATGTACGATGATAACGAGTTGGATATTACAATGGATGACGCCATGGCGGATAAGCATCATGTGCCATTCGGTAGGAAAATTCGTTTTCCACATTTGAAACGATTGCCCAGCAAGAATGAATATAAACGGCTTGCCCACATTCGTATGAATGCGCGTACAAAATTGGCCAAAAATGTGCCAACCGAATCGAAATTGTCCAAACATCATTTAAGTATGGAAAAAATACCAAATCGATTGTTGGACGATTACAATTTTGAATTCTAGCAGCAGCTTGGTGCTTCCAGTTGACGAAGATGAAAAACAAACAATTTCAATACCCTAATGTTTGACTTTGATTGGACAAGCAAACCAAAAAGACACACTTGATAAAATTACCATTGTAAAATTAATTGCCAAAAATAATATACATATATATTTGACGATACAAATTTGTAATTTTGTAAATGCATTTATTTTGGGTTGGTGACGTGGGGTTGTCTCTGTCATTATTTTCCATATTTATACATCATGTAGAACGATCGACTTCGATAGCTTGATAAGTGTGCCAAATGTAGAAGAATATCAAAGTTTTTTGGTGATAGACGGCATCCTTGTGACGTCGCAAAGATTGAAGAGACCGCCTGAATTTTTGTCAGGGCTATCTCCTTTAGCCCAACGGCTACATGTGTTGTAGGTATACCTTAAGATCCTGGGTGTATGCTCACACTCATTCACTCAATGGGAATCCGGTGAAAGCCAGTCCCTGCTCTTATTAGTCTAGATGCCTTTCAGTATCCAGTCTAGGATGTAGCACATGGAGGATGAACAGTCAGGAATATCACCATCATTGGAAATCGAGACTTTATAAGCATGACTCAAATCATCCCACATAGAACATAAGCGAGGCATGATTAAATAGTTAATTAACAGTTTAATAAAGTAATTGTAAATTGAATAGTGCTGATTGAAATCACTTTTATATATTAATAAAATTTTTTTTAATGTTTATTTCTTTGAATGTTTTGACGGGAAAAGCATATCTTTCAGTAGTGGACATTTTAGCGAAGCCGAACGTAGGCCCGCATTTTAATAGGTCGGTGGTGGAATTCGAACCCTGATGCCCACCGAGGTATTTTTTACGCAAATACAATTACTGTCAAGACAAAGCTTTGTAGCGGTAACAATTGACGAAGAAAATTGGAACCCAAAAATAATAAATACGATTATTTTATTTTATTACAAAAATAACATTTGACTTCTGGAACTAATATTCTTTGAATATTAACATTTTTGTTTGAATGTGTCAACGGTTTATATTTGGTGGAAAGGGCTATCTATATATAACCGTTCCCATGCCATTGAATACATCTTCCATAGTCATCTTCGCTTCCATCTTGATTTTTGGTTTTATCGCGTGATTTTGGTCCTGTAAAATTCGGCAATAAGCATTTTCTTTATTGTCTTGCGTTTTTATTCATTGCTGTACGTAACCAATTCAAACGTAAATATTGAGGGAAAAGATTGGCTATTGGGATGCTAATGATCCTGAGGATTTGAGTAATGCTTATAAAGTCTCAATTTCCAATGGTGGTGATATTCCTGACTGTTAGTCCTCCACGTGGTGCATCCTGGACTAGGTGCCCCTAGGCATCTAGACTAATAACAGCAGGGTCCGTGTACACAGCGCTATAATCCGGGCTTCCGCTAGGGCGGGTGGGTGCGAACATACACCCAGGATAGTTAAAAGGTATCTAAAGGTATACGTATACTATATGTAGCCCTTTGGCTAAGGGAGATAACCCTGACAAAAATTCAGGCGGCCTTGTCAATCTTTGCGAACAGTGGCGACGTCACAAGGATGCCGTCTGCCAGCCAAGAAACTTTGTTATTCTTCCACATTTGTCTACGCTTGTCAAGCCATCGAAATCGATCGTTCTACATGTCGTATAAATATGGGAAATAATGAAGAGGTGACCACGTCACCAACCAAAATTAAATGAAAAAGATTGGCTATTATTTATTCAAGAAACCTTCTACAGTAACCAACATCGCTTGCTTGCAAACCGTCCCATCACTCAGATTTGGTGAAACCGGCTACGTAGCCCTTTTGGCAATCATTTTGCTAAAGCTTTTTATAATTAACTTTGAGAACGATATGGCCTAACTATCACATTGATTAATGAATCTGAAGAAGACATTTAATGGGCTGGTGTTTTTCATTGGCCGTTTTATTTTTTGATGAGGTACTTAATGTTGAAATTTTTGCACACCCGTCATTTTTCGACTGAACATTACCACTTTTGAATCAATTTTCTAAACCCTTAGCACAAAGTTTACATTTAAAAGAAAACTCATGTATAACGATAACATTTCATATTTTTATTCATGTATATATAAATATTAATTGTGTTAGTCAAAAAATGTCATTAGCTTTATTAAGCACCGATATAGATGCATATACATCATCAATCAAAAGAATTTTCTATGAAAAACAAACTTGTCCTATTTGTAAACTAAATGGTACATCTTTCAGCAAATCAATTTGGATATCTCTGATTGGAAATTGACCTGCACGACCTTTGACGCCAATTTCTATTTTTCCATGTACTTTCTAATTAAAAAAAAGAACGAAACACGTTGAATGCAAGTTTGTTGCAACATGATACACTTTCGGTTTAAAATATGCATAAAATAGTGAGAACCGTGCCATATGGGCTATTTAACTTGTGCAGTATGCTAGGTCCTATAAGATAAAGTCCTAGTGCAAGGGATTATTCATTTGCTTGTTGGCGGTAGCAGCAGTTGAGGGCAATTAGAATTGATCAGATTCAGTGTAAATAATAAATTTACAGAGTTACGTTCAATCGCTCGTAACTCAGTGTTTAAGGCGCTGATTTGACACGAGATAAGGCGTGGATTCAAGTTCATGTGTGTGTGAGTAAGACTTGAACGTTATGCACTGCTGATGATTCTAAATAAGGATATGGAACAGCTGTACAGTGCTCCTGGTCGACTTAAAAACCAAGTGGATCTATTATTCAGGCGAATCTGACAATTCTAATAATTCACCCTTGAAAATCCATTAACAAGAAAATTAATTTAACCTGGGATGCTAATGATCCTGAGGATTTGAGTAGTGCTTATAAAGTCTCAATTTCCAATAATGATGATATTGGTGACTGCTCGTCCTCCACGTGGTCTGGACTAGGTGTCCCTAGGCACCTAGAATAATGACAGCAGGGACCAAATGCACAGCGGCATAAGTGGGCTTCCACTACGGTGGAAAGGTGCAGCCGTTGGGCTGAGGGAGATAACCTTGACAAAAAATCAGGTGACTTCGTTAATCTTTGCTAACAATGGCGACGTCACTAAGAGGCCGCCTAGCAGCCAAGAACCTTTGTTATTCTTCTACGTTGTTGTTGTTACGCTTGTCGCACCATCGAAGTCGATCGTTCTACATACTGTACAAATATGGAAAATAATTAAAGAGTTGACCCCACGTCACCAACCCAAAAAAATGTATTGGTCTAACCTTGCGGCAAGTGTTTCGTATCAAGTTGAAATTGCGAATACGATCTTTTTGGTCTAAAACATTGTCGTCATCAGTCAGCAAGCGTATCGAATGACTTTCTTTCGACTTATCTACAAACGTTTGATTATCTTCATTGATTCCAACGTTTTCACACGAAAGACTCAAATATTGTACGGCGTTTTGACTGGATAATTTAAGGAAATTCAATTGGTCTGGATCGATTGCGTAAGCAAACTAGGAAATATGCGATTGCAATTACTTGTTTATATATTGATTGATTAATTTTATTTAAGTTTTCTACTTTGAATGTTTGGACGGCAAACGCGCATTTTTCAGCAGTCAACATTTTAGCGAAGCCGAATGTGGACTCGCTGCATTTAGTGGGCCGGTGGTGGAATTCGAACGCCGATGCCCACCCAGGTTCAAGCCGAGCGCTGTACGGCTAGGCCACTCGGGCAGTGCTCTTTTTCAGTACACAAGTATTATGAAAAAAACAGTGTAATTTTTTGCAACTATTTGCAATGATCAAATAAGTATTAGAGTAAAACATTTACTCTGGTTAGTTTTAGGCATGTGTTCAAGTACAGGGACATTTACAAAAATACAGATCTCAGGTGGACAATGTATTGCTATAAATTGGAAGCTGCAGAGCTTTAGCTGTTGTTTGATGGTTTAGCCAGGCCGAAAACGTGTGGACCAATAGGATTCTGATGATCTTGAATTTTTGACTAATGCTTATAAAGTCTCAATTCTCATGATCGTGTGATATTCCTGAATGTCACTTTCACATGGCACATCCTGGATTGGGTGTATCCAAGTAGCTACACTAACATGGGGGTGGTCTAACGGTACAGCGATCGAATTCCACCACCGGTCCACTAAATGCGGCGGACCGACGTTCGGCTTTGCTAAAATGTCGACTGCTGAAAGATGCGTTTTGCGTAAAACATAAATGATGAAAACTAGAATTGTAGTTATTAAGCGGATTTTTCAAAGTTACAAGTTAATTTTGGTATAAATATACAAATTGGATTGCAATAAGTTGGCACACAAAAACTTACTTCACCAATTCCATTGACTTGTTGAAACCAGGTATTTTGCTTGTCCAACTTGTGATGCCAATTTTTCAACGCGAAATTGGCTACTTTTGGCTTGATGCATGTTTGCCTACTTTGCATTTGGCACATGACCTTATTCGGGGTAGTTCCGAATGTACCGGTACTTTCAATCCAATAATCACCTAGAGAATAAAAAATTGGGCAATTGATTGATTGGCATACAAATTGACAATTTTAGTTAAAATTGTTGTTTTGAACAATTTGAATTGAAAGAAGTTGTTCGACAAACATGGAGCAGATGGACTGGGGTAGATAATATATATCTTATTATTATTATTATTATTATTATTATTATTATTATTATTATTATTATTATTATTATTATTATTATTATTATTATTATTATTATTATTATTATTATTATTATTATTATTATTATTATTATTATTACTACTATTATTGTTATTATTATTATTATTATTACTACTACTACTATTATTATTATTATTATTATTATTATTATTACTGTTATTATTATTATTTATTATTATTATTATTACTACTATTATTATTATTATATTATTATTATTATTACTATTATTATTATTATTATTATTATTATTATTACTATTATTATTATTACTATTGTTATTATTATTATTATTATTATTATTATTATTATTATTATTATTATTATTATTATTATTATTATTATTATTATTATTATTATTATTATTATTATTATTATTGTTATTATTATTATTGTTATTATTATTATTATTATTATTATTATTATTATTATTATTATTATTATTATTATTATTATTATTATTATTATTATTATTATTATTATTATTATTATTATTATTATTATTATTATTATTATTAAAAGCAGATTTATAATCCAGAAACATGCAGTATATTGAACATGTTCCTTTGTCAAGGGATTCAGTAATGTAATGAACAAGACTGGCTACACAGTCTAGAGTAGAATAATTATTTTTATAAGCAAATTGATAATAGTCATTTCTAATGTTCAATATACAGGCTTAAGGTCGTTAAGTATTATTTTTTTCAGTTAATTTTAAAAACACTGAGGTGCAAGCAATTGGGCGATAGTGTTCTGGATTTGTTGATGGGACAGAAACTTTTGGAATAGGTACGATTCGTGAGATACGCCAAGTATCAGCTACTTCTTGTCTAATATTTGTTATTATGCAGTACTTGGTGAAGTTATATTTTGGCGATTTTATTTTTGATATAGACAATTAGGGATGCTAATGATCCTGAGGAATTGAGTCTCGATTTTCAATGATGGTGATACTCCTGACTGTTCGCTCTTTATATGGTGCATCTTAGATTAGGTGCTCCTAGGCATCTAGACTAATAACAGTAGGGACAGAGTGCACAGCGGTATAACAGGGCTTCCGCTACGGCCGGTGGGTGCGAACATACACCCAGGATACTTAAAAGGTATCTAAAGGTATACGTATACCATATGTAGCCCTTGGGCTAAGGGAGATAACCCTGACAAAAAATCAGGCGGCCTCGTCAATCTTTGCAAACAGTGGCGACGTCACAAGGATGCTGTTTACCAGAGAAGAAACTTTGTTATTCTTCCACGTTTGTTACGCTTATCAAGCTATCGAAATCGATTGTTTATATGCCGTATAAATACTAATCAAAATGAAATGAATGAATAAACGATTGGTAAAATTTGAACTAGCGGGTAAATATAAGCTAAGAGAATTAAGATTTAAAAGTCGCCAATAATTAACTTTTGCCTACAAAACAATTATACCCATTGAAACAAGTACCGGGCTGGTCTAGCGGTACAAGTTGGACCTGGGTTTGAATCCCACCACCGGCCTACTAAATGCGGGCTTACGTTTGGTTTCGCTGAAATGTCCTCTACTGAAAGATGCGTTTTCCGTAAAACATTGAAATTAGTACAAAATGAGTAATAATTAAAATATAATATATAATTAATTTACAATTTAATAGAATTATTTTTAGTATTTTCCTTTAATTGGAATGCGTCTCAAATATAATAAAAGGTTTAAAATAATTGTCGAAAAATGTTTACTTTTACAATTTTAAAATATTGGTTAGTTGAACAGTTCTAGACGACTTTGTTTAATTTTATCAAGTTAATCATTTTGTTATATCTATAAATAAGATTGGGCAAAGAGTATTTTTAACTAAAATAGTTCAGATAATTATACTTCGAACATTTTTATTATTTATTATTATTCAATTATTTATGGTTATTGGCTTAGATACTTCAGTAGAAGTAGCTTTTAACAAATAAAATGTTTCACATCACTATTAATAACTATTTTTAACTAAAACAAAACATTGGATCATGTCATTGGTACACACAAATGTGCATTAAACAATTAAAAATAAAGCTATAAAAAGTTAGTTTATAAATTATATATATATGTATAATAAATTAGGAAACAAACCGTCACTCTTTTCGGGATGTAACTTGTTCAAATGTGCACAACTTTTAGCGGGCGAATTTATTGTACCTTGGGGTTTACCAAAATCGAAATTTCCAAATCGCTTCTTGATCAAAGCATCGTCGCTATACATAATGCCCTTTGTTCTGGACGTTCGTACCTGCATTGATATAATTTGCCCTGGTGGACCTGGCAAACCTCTGGGACCAAGAGGACCTTGACTTCCCGGCGGACCCATTTCACCGTCTCTGCCAACTGGCCCTATTGGACCAATTTCACCCGGATCTCCGCGATCTCCCCGTGATCCTCGAGAGCCCATTGGTCCTCGTTCGCCTACTGGACCGGCTGGGCCCCTTGGTCCCTGTTCACCGGGGTATCCATTTGGACCATCCATTCCAGTCACACCTTGTGGTCCAATTGGGCCTTTTCCACCTGGCGACCCTTTTGGACCAGGTTCACCTTGTTTGCCTGGACGACCATCTTTTCCCGCTATGCCTGGCTGACCCGGATCACCACGTGGTCCAGTTTCACCAGGTGATCCATTTGCACCGGGCAATCCCGGGTCACCTTTCGGTCCTTGACTGCCAACAGATCCGGGACTTCCTCTGGGACCGCGTAAACCAGATCTACCAATTAGACCAGTTGGACCAGGGTCACCAGATTTGCCAGGAGTTCCTTGGTCGCCTCTGCTACCAGGAAATCCTGGAATACCACGTAAACCCTGTTGTCCCGGTTTTCCAGGTAAGCCTGGGTCACCCTGAACGCCTGGATCGCCAATTTCTCCGTATTTTCCTGGATGACCTTGTTCTCCTGGTGGGCCTTCTGTACCTTCATTACCTACCGGTCCATCTTCGCCAGGCTCACCAGGTTGTCCCATAAATCCTGGATAACCTTGAGGACCAGCTTCCCCTGGCTTTCCCGCAATGCCGGCAGATCCAGATTTACCTTGCATCCCACGAGAACCTCGTAATCCGGTAGGTCCTTTGCGTCCAACATTTCCATTTAAACCAGGAGGGCCAATAGGTCCGATTGCTCCAGTTTCTCCAGCATCACCTACAGGCCCAGCCGATCCCCTATCTCCAGGATCGCCACGTGGTCCAGGTAGACCTATTATTCCTTTTCGACCTGAAGGACCTTGTGGTCCTTGTTCTCCAACAGGACCTGGATCTCCATACGCACCAGGAGGCCCCGGTGGTCCGTCTTCGCCAGGACTTCCATCTGGACCGCTCTCTCCACTGGATCCGGGTTCACCATTTTGTCCCGGAGATCCGGGTGGACCTAGCTGACCGCGTTCTCCTATGTTGCCTTGATCTCCTGGTGGTCCTTTGTCTCCAGTTACACCTTTGGGTCCAGGTTTACCTGCAGGTCCATGCGAGCCTGGCATACCACGTTCGCCCGGTAAACCAGGACTTCCAGTAACTGCACTACGTGTTTTGACAAGTCCCGACAAGCCTGGTGGTCCACGAGGGCCAGGCTGACCACGAAATCCCTGATATATATAAAGAGAAAATGCGAAATTTAATGTTAAAATGTAATTAATTTAATACACAAATAATATTAAGGAACTTTAAAAAATAGAAAATTTAGTGGTCATCCAGTTTGGATAAAACAGAAAACAGCACTTTTAAAGGAAGTCAATTTCTATTATTTGTAAACTGCATTTTAACTACTTAAATTTGCCTTAATGAAGAATTTTTTAAAGTGATCTAAAATGATAATGGGAAAATTTTTAAAAAAATAATTATTTTTAAGCTAGTTTTTCAGGTAATATTAGCAATATTTTCTAAATACGTGTATATAATGACGAATAAATAGAAAAAAGTATAAACCCGAGAAAACACTCACATCTCGACCATCAGTGCCTGGCAGTCCAAGGAGTCCAGGGGATCCAATTATTCCTTCCACGCCAGGTTCACCAGGTGATCCCGGAACTCCGGTCATTCCGATAGAACCCTGGTTGAATAGGAGATGTATATCAATGTAATAAAATCAAAACGGTTGGACAATATTGTACAAACAGCAGCGTTTTTAAAAAAATATCTGAATGCTGTAATGATTATTTAACTAAAGATAGATTCTGTATACATAGATATACACATATATTATTAAAAATAGATTTAATAAAGCATGGAAAGTATGAAAATTGCATAAAGCAACGATTATGTATCAATAATTAAAGAGGGTTTTAAAAAATAATTTAAAATTAATTATAATACATCCATTTGCACAGCTATAACTAAATAATGAGTGTGCATTAGGGCAAAAACGAACTGTACATATAACTTGACCTTGTGACAAGGTCAATTTGACATTTTATAAATATGGATAATGGGCATAGTAACAATGTTTGGTAAAGTTATACATGTTGGATACTGTTATAAGTACCAACTAGTTTATATAGGTTATCATTTAAAACAAAATAATTATTCGATAAATTGATAATTCAAGTTGTATTGAATGTATTAAAAGTACATTTTGAAAACAAGTTCATTTCTTCGTACTTTATACATATATCCATGTCATGTTTTTTATCTATAAAGTTGTTTAAGGTGAATAGTTTCAAATTTAGAATAATAAAGGCAGTTTAAATATTATTACAAGTACAATTTTTACTTACAGAAAAATAATTTTGTAAAACATTCAAGTTACAAACTTGGAAAATAAACAAGGAAATATAAATATTGTTTAAACTTTTTCTATCTTGTAAGTTCACACAAATATTAAAAACGTATCAAGTAATATTTGGCGTTAAAAAATTAAAACTTATTGTACTTACATAACTTCCTGGAGGTCCCATAACGCCAGTTTCTCCGCTTTTGCCCTTTGGACCAGAAGGTCCTAGTGGACCGCGATTTCCTTGTCTTCCAGGTTTGCCAGGAGATCCCGGATCTCCAGCAGGACCCTGAAGTCCAGGTTTGCCGTCTTTTCCCGGAAGTCCATCTTTTCCATCCAATCCAGACGGTCCATCATAACCACTTGGTCCTGGCAGTCCAGGTGGGCCTACCACTCCATCAGGCCCCTGGTCTCCCACTGGCCCAACCAGTCCGGGAGGCCCAAGAGATCCATTTAAACCTTCGGGACCTTGTTCACCATCTTCACCGGGATCGCCTATATCGCCATTAGATCCCAAAATTCCTGGAACACCAATGGCACCTTTCAAGCCTTGTTCACCTGGCAACCCTACCGGACCCTGTTTTGTATAATAAAATGAATGTAGTATATAAATAATTATTACAAATCATGTTAGATGTTAACAACAGTTAAGACGAACATGTATAATAATTATTTTATCCATTTTTCTAAAAATTCGATTTTTTATTTTATTTATTGTATGTTTGCTACTTTGAATGTTTTACGAGAAACGCATCTTTCAGCAGTGGACATTTTAGCGAAGCCGAACGTGGGCCCGCATTTTAGTGCCGGCGATGGGATTCGAACCCATATCCACCGAGGTCCGAATTCAAGCGCTGTACCGCTAGACCACCCCGGCATTACTTAATTTTTTTATCTAAAACATTTTTAACAAATAGCCATTTGGCGAAGTACAACTGGAGCCCGGTTGTAGAATCTGAATTCATGCTGGCCAGCTTCGAGTCTAGGGTTTTAACCATGTCTGTCAATTTATGGACTATTTTACGTGAATTTTAAGGAAACTTGACATGCATAATTTGCTTAATTTTTAAAACAAAAATAATTGGCTAGAACGTTTGATAAAATTACTCTTAAATAATTGTCGTTAATTTTCTAATTTAAAAATATAAAATTAAATTATTTCTATATAATAATATTATTCTACTTTAATTTTTTACTTTAATAAATAAATGAAAATAAAGTGTTGTAGCAAATTTGAATTATGAAACTCAACGTTCTAGTTTTTAACATTATCCAGTTATGACCACTTAATAAAACATTATTGATTATTTTGAATTAACAAAAGATCATCTTTTTACAATTCATTTGCTGGTTCAAATATATTCAAGTTTATATAATTATATTGATTTGAGAATGTTTGAACATGACTCAATAAATGTTGGTTTCAGTCTGTTTGCTTTTCGTTATTATAACTTATGTAAGAGAATTACTAAAGACTAAGTATCGCTAATGAACGAGTATTGGATTTAATAATCATACAACGCCCGTGTACTTGTTAAAAAGCAAATTAATAATAGTTTATTATTGGTTAAAATGGTTTAGCATATACTTTTTATTTTGTAGCAAAGTATATACTGCACAGTTTTTTGTCTAACTTTATCGTTTGAATGTTTTTCAATAAATATTTTTCAGCATATACACATTTGTACAATCGAAATGATGGTTTGTATTTGTAGTACCACCAATGGAATTCAAAACACTTGTCTATCAATTACCATTTGTAATAAATCAAAAACGTAGCAAAAATATTTGCTTTACGTTAAAATCTTAAAAGTACTTAAAAAACAGAACGTAGAATCCTTGCGACTTTAAGCAACAAATAGTAAAAACATTTTAAAATATTATAAGGAAGCCTTTTTATAAACTTCTATTGAAACAATTGAAAATAGTTAATTTTTGACTAGCAATTAGTCATAAAATTGAACACAAAATGAACATTAATCACCACTATAATTTACCGTTGGTCCTCTTGGTCCAGCAGGTCCCATAGGTCCGATAGGTCCTGCGTGTCCAGGAGCTCCACTTGCTCCAGGCAGACCAACTGGTCCTATGGATCCCATAAATCCTTTAGGTCCTGAAACACCATTCATTCCGTGCGTACCAGTTTCGCCACGAGCTCCTGGTACACCTTCCAATCCAGGTCGTCCGGGTGGTCCAGGCGGTCCAGGCAAACCTTGTTCACCAGCAGGTCCGGCTTCACCCGGTTCGCCGTTTAATCCCGGCTGTCCATCCAAACCGGGACTTCCAGGACTTCCGGCCATACCAAGTTCACCTTGAACTCCCTGTCAAAGATGTTTCAAAAATTACATACTGTTAATAGTGCAAAGTTAACTTTACAATTAATGAATAGATTTAATTTTAAATATATTTATGTAAACAATTATTTAAAAAGTTTTTTTAATATATTTCTATTTGTACTACATAATGGGAAAGTAGTTGGTTATTTTAATCCATACAATATAATTAGCAGATAATGATTTTTTGTGTTGTTATTTATTGATTGATGCAACGGATTTGTAATATGCATTGTTTTAAAAATTAATAAAAATGTAATTAGTTCAAACAGGTTCATAAAATTATTTTGAGTTCCCTAAATTATCATTTAATAATAAAATTAAATTTATAGTACCCAATTTAAAAAAAAGAAGTTTATTATAAAAAATTGATAGAATCCAATCTTTTTATATATTCATAATAGGTATTTTTAAACCTAAAATATAATGTAGAAATAGTTTGTTTAAAATGTTAGCAAAAAATATATTATATTATTATACTATATTAAACAAAACCCTTTTGCTTTAAAAATAAGCATGAGGCAATAAGACAACAATTACAACAAAAAACAGCAACAAAGTCTCGTTGGCATTGAGGATTCTGCAAATCGAAGATTTAAGCTTCCTTTCGGCTTTCACTCAACCCTGTCATCTGTGTAACTCTGTCATCCAGTTATGTGCGATCACTACTGTACCGTTGTTTGCCAGAATGGCATCCTTTTGTATTGTTTCCGTAGCAGTATAATTTTTTTTACAGAGTCCAGGTTGCTAACCTTGCGCGCTCAAACCCTCCTCTTTTATCCAGGCTTGGGACTGGCTAGATTGAATCATTTCTGATCAAACTAGGTGGAGTTGCACAAAATGTTATTGAAAATTATTTTTCTAAAAGTTGTAGCCTTATTTATTTACCATTTTAATTTGTTCGTATTGTACATTTGTCAAAACATTTTGACTGTTGGAAATGACTGTCGATTTACAGATAATTTGTATAATCACAATCTTATCCGCCACAAATAATGAATTAATTTGTAGTTATCTGATAAAGTATTTATATGCCAACATGATTATATTTTTCAAGTTGTTTTTTGTGTGTTTCCATTTTCATTATCCAAATCAATGTGTGCATATTAGCGGACGTTCAATTTATTTTATAAGGTATACATGTCATGTCCATAATAGACTTTGAATCTTTTTTTGATAGTAATTGATTCTAAAATTCCGACTATTTGCTTCTACATACTGCATATCTATCAGTCAATTAATTGTTAGTTTACTGACATGCGTGAGGATAATAAAGCAGTTGATCCATTATTTAACATTAATACAAGCACACTGCAAATGTTATCGTACCTACAAACACAACAGTTGTTTTCTAGACACAATAACTACTCTAACTTGAGAAATCAATCTGTCTTACCTTAATCCCTACAACACCAACCGATCCGCGCTCGCCAGGCGGTCCAATTTCTCCTCGCTCTCCAGATCTGCCCATTTGACCTTTTTCTCCTTTCAAGCCCACAGGTCCAGACGGTCCTTCTTGACCAATCGGTCCTGGTTCACCTTGAGCGCCTTTTGGACCTGACAATCCAGGACGTCCTATTTGACCACGTTCGCCAGGTCTACCTGGAGGACCAAGTGGACCTTCGGGACCGCGTTGACCACTTTCACCTCTCAATCCGGGTCGACCGTGTTGACCTACCTCGCCCTACATTAATTTTATTGAAATAATTATTTAAAACAACATATATTAAAAAATAAAGAATATGTTTGTATCAATATGAACCAATTACTTGAACTCCACGCTCGCCCGGAACGCCGGCATTTCCCAAATTTCCAGCTTGGCCTTTATTACCCTTCGTTCCTTTCGTTCCCGTTAAGCCACGGTCGCCTTTTCTTCCAACAGGACCAGAAATACCCGGTGTGCCCGAATTTCCAACAGGTCCTTGTAGACCAGGAGCTCCGACTCGGCCCGACGGTCCATGTTCTCCTCTCAGACCCAAAACTCCGACAGGACCCACTTGTCCCTGCGGACCGATTGGGCCAATGGGACCTTGAGGACCTTGAGGTCCCATAGGACCTGGAGAACCCTGTATCAAGTATAAATATATACTTTTTAAAATACCAATAAAAAATAGTACTTTGTGCCAACGTTGGTGCTGGTTTTAAAGTTTAAATATGAAAACGTTTAACAATATTTTTTTAATTAGAATGAAATAATACTAGTCGTTACATTACAATGAATCATTTTAGCAGACTTGTTATTCATTTGTCAAAGTGGAGTAAAGCAAAATTATTAACAGGCAAAAGAAGAAAAAATTGGAGACTACACGACTTTTAGTGTGTAGCATGTTGAATAATATCTAATAAATAATATATCCTGGAATAAATTAAAAAATAAAACATAATTTTTTACGTTAAAATGTATTTTAATTAAAATCTTGCCATTTTGTTTTTAATATTATTACTCCGCCTAGTTTGGATTAGAAATGATTCAATCTAGCCAGTCCTAAGCCTGGATAAAGGAGGAGGGTTTGAGCGCAAGGTTGGCAACCTGGCCTCTGTAAAAATTTATACTGCTGCGGAAACAATGAAAGATGACGGCATTCCGGCAAACAACAACGTTTCTGGATGGCAAAGTTACCAGATGACAAGGTTGAGTAAAAGCCGAAAGAAAGCGCAATCTTCGATTTGCAGAATATTTAATGCCAATGAGACTTTGTTATTGTTGTTGTTGTTGTTTTGCTGTAATTGTTGTCTTATTGCCCCATGCTTATTCTTAAAGCAAAAGGGTTTTCTATAATAATATAATAGTAATGTTGACAATAATAAAATTTGTAAATTTAGTCGTTATATGTATTATATTTTTTAAAATAATAAAATAATATTTTAATAAAGATTTATATTAAAAAGTAGCATGGTAATACAAATACCTTCGATCCATCAAATCCAACGTCTCCTTTTTCTCCACTAGGTCCTTGATACCCTTGAGAACCTGGAGCTCCTTCTGATCCCGGTTCTCCTGGAGACCCAATCATTCCTGGAGATCCGGGAGGTCCTTGAGTTCCTGGAACACCTGGTCGGCCATCTCGTCCAGGAGTACCTGGAGTTCCGGGTGCACCAGGAGGTCCACGTTCACTGTCGACTCCTGGTGGACCCATCGGACCACGAGGTCCTGGCGGACCTACACTGCCTTCTAATCCAGGAGGCCCTGGATCACCACGCAAACCACGAGGGCCAACTGCTTCAGATGGCGTTGATATTTGCGCTGTAATAATTTTGATAAAATAAAATAAACATTACATTATTGTAATAGTTACATTCATTAACTTCAAATGTTCAACAATTACATTTGATTGTTGTAAGTAATTTCAATTTATTCAAACATGTTTCTTGCAAGTGCACACAAATTTAATGATAAATTACAATAATTTAAAATCGAATTAAGCATTTTGTAATAAAAAAATCAATTTTAGTGTCTGTATGTTTAATATTTTTTATAAATTATTTTAGAACTAAAAACCTGCAACGTTAATTGTTAAATTAAAAAAACTGATAAACAATATTTTAAAATTACATTTTAAACATGTTTTTATCAAAACCATAAAACGGAAGTTCATATATATTTTACACTATTCTGTTCTTTAAGCACAAATATATAATTACAGACAGCAAACAAACAGAGACCAACGTTTATTCAATTACGTTGAATCATTTTCTTAATTCAATACAATTATACAAACTAAAGTACTCAAACGACCTTGTAAATATAACTCGCAAATTACAAAAATGTGGTGCTTGTTTATTCAAAAGAACAGTCGATAATTATAATAGTCAACAAAGCTTAATTAGGGAATTATGCAGTTCGACCCAAAAAATGACACACAGAAAAAATTCCTATTGGTTAGCATTTGAGATATGGGAAGTAGGGAGGTGAGAAGTTAACCGGAGAGTCCATGACTGGAAAATGTTAAAAGCCCAATAGTTAAGTTGTTTTTACTAATTTTTTTATAATTAAAACATGTAACACTAGCAAATTGATTTCGTAATAAAATTTTTAACAGGTTTTACTTTTTCTTAACGTTACAAATACAAAATTATTATACTCCGTCTTTAAAATTTTACTGTTTATATTAAATAAACTATTTTTTGCAAAACGTTTATACACATATAAACTAATTTTTTGTTACATAAAGTTATAATTATTTATTATAAAGGCATTCTTATGTAATTATTTAGGATAATTACAATTTAATTAATGTGATACCTATTTCTATCCACCACTAAATGTCGGGGTGGTCTAGCGGTACAGAGCTCAATGTTAACCCACCACAGGCACTAAAAACGGGCCCACATTTGGATTTGTTAATATGTCCACTGGTGAAAGATATTTTCCGTAAAACATTCAA
This sequence comes from Cardicola forsteri, assembly GCA_025895645.1. NCBI lineage: Eukaryota > Metazoa > Platyhelminthes > Trematoda > Strigeidida > Aporocotylidae > Cardicola > Cardicola forsteri. Next base: position 30,826 of record JAKXYG010000612.1, read on the forward strand.
ACTCGTAAAAAAGTAATAATAATAATAAATATACTTTTCCATCAAGCAATTAAACAGTAAAATAAATCAATAAATAATTACGTCACAAACAGCTGGCTAATTATTACAATATTGTCATTACATTTCTATACTTCAAAATACACAATTAAAAGTATAACTCAACACTATCCTTAACGTTAAAAGTCAAACTTACCTAGGCAATGAGCAATCAAAGTCGAAACAAACAGTGCAACAATTGGATTAAATCCAACATTTTTCCAAAGTAGATTGTGCATTGCATCTATACAAGTATCGACGTTCAATTAACAAAATGTTCTTTGGATAAAGTGAATTGTGACAAACCAGATGCTGTCCTATAAATTGAATGAACTTTTAATTACCTAATAATTTTTGTAAAATGGATAAATAAAAATAATAACAATTTTGTACACAGTAAGAATTGAATTAGCAAACAACCATGAAATCAAACAATCTGTCTCTGGCACATGCATAGACAGAAATACGTTCACTTTCCTGAAAAAATATATCTTTTTCAAATCAATAAACGAATTGTATTATTTCTGTCTGTTATTACAAATGGACAATCATGATTGGTTGTCTGTATTTTTTTATTTGGCTGATTTAAATGTCAAACCAATGGTATTCGGAGATAGAAACTCCGAAAATTAGTCCAAAGGGCTTCGATTCTTTCTTTAACTGGTAAAAATAGTCTTAAAATTACACCTAAACCAAATACTTGGGTAGGATAAATAATAATTGTGTTATTAATCATAATAATCATAATATATAATTGGACAATTTTATGTGTTTATATCTGTGCATGGTTCGTCCTTCGCTTGGGATACGTCTTTTCGAAATGGACATTCAATCCAAATGAAGTCGAACGACAAAGACAATTCGCCAAAATGTATAAACAATTTTTTCAATCGCATTTTATTGTTTTGTGTGCCGATGTACATGCATGTTTTTATCAATAAAATGCCAACTACATGCGTAACAATTTTTACCGGTACCCTATTGATTCAAAACCATTTTTCCACCTTTTTCTTGGCCAAAACTTAGATTTGTGTGCCTTTTTGAAAGTACATTAATAATATTTCTGATTGTATTGATTGAAAAACTTGGATTTTACAACAATAGTTGTTAATGTAATTAATAAATTGTTATTATAAACTAAACTACAAATTTAATTAACTCTTTAATACTTTTTGTGTAAAAATAAATTAATAAATATAGATTACAAAATATAATGTTTGTAAAAATGTAATACTTTTTACAACTGTTTATTGAATAATGCTAATCATTTTATTTGCAAAATAAAATTATAATTTATTGTGAACTACTTTGAAAGTGAAAAAAAAACTTGTTAAATATACTGTTAGTTTGTTAGTATTAATAGAATCTGTTCGTAAGTTTTTGTCAAATACATGTCAATATTATATTCTTCTAGTTTTTGTGTAGATAAGTATAAAACAGTTTGAAAACGTAATATATTACGTATTAATAGAAAACGTAGTACGTAAAATTATTGACTTAAATTTAATAAAATAATTTTGTATATAAATTAGTAAATTAAAAAACTGTATAATGGCTTTTCTATTTAAATATTATTCAATTTGGATTAGTTTATTTATTAGAATTAATATCTATTGCAATTGTAGAGCAATAATTAAAGGCCTTTCGGTATCCATTTTTAAAATTATTGTACAATTAGGTTGTTAAAATCTAAACACAATCTGGTTTGCAAATTTAAAACGGAGACCGTTTAATCTTCAGACGCAAGTCATGTCCACATAAACTGCATTTACATTGTTTGCTTGAACAAAAAATTTTTTTAGCATAATTAAAACAGAACATTTAATTTGCTCGTTTTTACTTATAAATAACGTTGCAAATTCAGCAAATTTTACTAAAAATAAAATGAAATAATTACTACATTTACCGTCAAATTAAAATAAACATTTACTTTAATTTACGTTATAAACTTTTATTGTAAATCTGTTTCAAAAAGTATTTAATTACTTCAAAAGCAATTTGCATTTACAATAAGTTTTATTTAAAATTTGTAAGTTGCATTGTATTGTTTTTCAAAACAAATATTTTTATAATGCGCACTATATATTTCATCTTGATGGTAGTGGTTACAATATTTTATATTAAATATGAAAAAACATTACAAGTTATTATAAACAATAAAAATGGTATCGTGAGGAAATACTTGCAAAGTTTCGATATCCAAAAATGGTGTTATTTTTGATTCCGTACCATCATATAGTATATCATGGACTCAGCTTAGCTGGATCTGAAATTGAATGCGCAGTAGTATAACTAATCTTTGCTTTTGGTAAATAAATACAAACACACACTCAGAGTATACTTATACTATATATAGCCATTGGGCTAAATAAGATGTCTTTGATAAAAAATCAGGCAGTCTTGTCAACTTTTACAAACAGTAACACCGTTATAAAAATGTTATTAACATATAGTTACTTGATTGTTACAGCTTGAATGCTTTACGAGAAGCATTTTTCAGTAAGTGGACATTTAGCGAGACCAAATGGAGGCCAGCATTTACTAGCGGCAGTGAAACGCGATTCCATGTCAACCAAAGTTTAAGTCCAGCACTGTACTACTAAATCACCACAACATTTTTGTTAAGTATATGAGATTTCACCCGCAGTTAAAAATTTAAAACAATTAATTAAAATATTTTGCAAATACAAAAATAATAGTTAAATAACCAATATATTTTGTTACATAATTAATTATAGGCATTTTTACTTATTGCTAGAAACATAATTTTAACATTGTTCTTTGTGGAAGTAATTTTTAAACAAATCATGCGAGCTTTTAATTTTTTTAAATAAATAATGGCATTGTGCTCCATTACTAAAATGGAAGTTGTTGTATACTGTTAATAAAAATTAATCACAAAAAGGTTTTTTAATAAATATTATTACAGTGCTATCTAGTATATATATTAGTAAAACTTAGTTGTTTCTACAATAAATAGCAGGTGCAAAAACTTTTTTAAAAATCTTTCAGCATTGAACATCAGTCGAGTATGCTAAATACATTCTAGTATTTGGTTTTATTGTGTATTAATTATTAAAAATAAGACAGGAGAGAATTTATAACAAAAAATTAGAAATTACGATTAAACACACACACACACACATAATATTGGATTGAATTAAATTAGAAATGCCAAAAAAGTAAGTAAACAAAAAATAACAAAATTATAAAAACTAAAAATAATAATATAACAAATTTTGCATTACAATAAAAAAGCATTTTAGTAATCTTCATAAAGCAAAAAAGAGAATGGCACGCCATTTAAGATGCGGTGAAAAACGCGCCTCACTTCAAAATTATTTTTTAATTTTTAAAATGGTCTTGCTATATTTACTTTTTAATGTTTATTATTACTATTTTGGATTTTTATTGTTTAATTATATTTATGTTTAATTTTTTTAAATCTAAGTTTTGTTCATTTATATACATTAATTTGTAAATATTTTGAATGCATTTACAACAACTAAAAATAATCTACTGTTTTCAAAATTGCTTATAACTACTTAAATAAATATATTTTTAAAAATTTTATTAATAGAAATACTAATTTTTAACGTTATTAAACACGTAGCTAAAACATATATAATAATTAATTAATATTTTAAAAGTATAGTATTGTGTTTTTCACAACATAGACATTGTTATAAGGTAATTTTTATAATAAATTTAATTATTTAAAGTACACTAGTTATTATTATTTTTAGTAAAGAAACACAAATAACATAATTTACATTTAACATTAATGTAAACTTATAGTAAGTTGTAGGTACTAACATATCAAAAATAGTTTAAGTATATAATTTTTAACAATTGAGATTAATGATCACAGTAAATTTCTACAAAAATTATTATTTATTGTTAAAGATGGTTAAAACGTTAAACACAAAAAGACATAAGGTAATGTTTTATTACTGGCACTATACTTAAGCCTTTGTTTGGTTTTATTAAACGTACATTTATTAAAAACAACACAAAAATGCATAAAAATTTTTATATTTAATTAGTTACATAGTGATAGTACACATATTCTAGTAATTGTATTAAATGGAATATATATTCATGTCACAATAATTGTTAATTAATGAGTATAAAACAATAATGTTTATGTTAAAAGACAATACAGAAATATTTTAAAAGTAAACGGCAAACAAATTTTTTATAATATTATTTTTGTATTTAGTCTACTATGTAAATTATAAATACAATTAAAAAACCAAACATTTTTTAAGCAAGTTTATATAAACATAAAGAGTAATTTCTAGTAAAGAAAAATAGAATCAAGTATAATTGTAATATTTTTCATTAAACATAAAACTCGTAATAATTTAATATAAAAATATTTATTTATTATTTATAAGTTGTTTTTACTGAATTGAAATTGTTTGAACACTAAATTTAATTTTTTTAATTGTGCTGTACTGTAAACGGTCGATAAACCTCAGCCTAGTTTTGTTTATCTTCTTGCGTGGGAAGTTGTACAATAATCGACAGAAACAATATTAATTGGTTTATTTAAACCTTGTAAAAATAATTGACAATAACATTATTTTTAACTGAATAATTACGTATATATTAAATATGATAAGTTCGTTTTAATTATATATATATATATATATATATATATATATATATATATATATATATATATATATATATATATCGTTTTTTAATAATATATGTGTTTATTTAAAACCTTTAAACAATTAAATTAAAAACAGTATTATTAATTTATTAAAAAAACTAATGTTAACAATTTTTAAAAATTAATTTAATAATAAATGTAATTATAAATAAAAAACAACTAGATAGTAAAAAAACTCATTTTTAAATATCTATTTTTAAATTATTTAAAAATTTACTAAAATTTTGAACTAAAATTAGTGAAACTGTCTAAAAATCTTTATATATTAAAAAAAAAACTACTTCTTTGGGAAATCCTCTGGGAATCAGTTTCAATTCCTTAGTTCCCAGAACATCACCAAGATCGACTCGGTTAAAAATCTAGGAGTTACTTTCAACTCCTCCCTTAGCTTTTCGTCCCATCACAACAGAGTAATACTAACCTGTTATTGTCTTACCAAGTTTTTTATGTGTAATTAGGGGAATATTTCTATTAGCTGCACACGACTTTTTTATCAACTTTATATTAGACCGCACCTTGAATACTGCATTCAAGTGACATCCCCGCTTCTAAAGGCTGATATTGTCAAACTTGATAAAGTCTAAAGAAGCTTCACTAGACTACCGCGTGTCCTCAAAAACGTCCCCTATCCTAAGCGGTTTGAAGCCCTCCGTCTCTAAAAAATAAAAAACTCAGGGGCGACCTCATCTTAGTTTTCAAACTCATCAAGTCCGACCAGTTTAAGCACTTATTCACAATTTCTAGCGACACTTGTAGAAAACACCCCCTTAAGCTTTCTAAGTCCCGCGTTCATTCCCGTATAGGTCTTTATCATTTCTTTTACAAGGTTATCTCCGCTTGGATTAGTTTGCCCTCGCACGTAGTGTTAGCCCCATCCACTCAAGCGTTTAAATTGGTATACGATAAGCTTTTCCTTTTTTATTTCAACTAACTCTTTTATTATTTTTTTTGTACCCTTTTATTTTTATTTATTCATCATTCTGCTATTTTTACATTTATAATATCCGATATCTTTGAACAGAGTACTAAAAGGAGTTTTCTCCTGTTTAACTCGTGTACAAACCTGAAACCTGAAACAGACTAGTTAAAAGTAGAAAAAATAAAATTTATTTTATAACAATTCATATTTATAAATTTAAAAATTCGTTTACAATTTGAGTAAACTAAACGCATTTTCATACTAAGTTTTATTGTGCCTCAGTCATTTTTAATAAAGTAATAAATTGAAGTTTAGTGAAAGATAAATTTATAAAAATATTGGAAAAAAGGATAAAAAACGGATATATGGATTAATTCAAAAATTACGGAAAATAATTAAAAATATAATAAATTTAAAATACAAACAAACAATGTTTAAGTAAATACCCTACTTAACGTGAGCATTACGCATAATTAAGAAAATAATAAATGTATGTAATTATTTATAAATAACATAATTAAATTTTTAAAATTATTTTTATTATTATTCTTATTAAAAACACTTTTTTTAATTTGATTACACTAATTAAATTAATAATTGAAAGCGCTCATAATGTTTGATCAAGGTTAAGCGTTGATTGAGTTTAGCACGTTTTTCGGTTCCCAATCTTTGTATGTTTGCAATGAAGTTACAATGAGATTTACAGTAGTTTTTGGATGAAACGTTGTTTTATTTTTGTAGAAGATATATAATAATATGCTGTTGACGTTGTACAGTTAATTGTGCAACATTCTTAAGTTTTTACACATGGATTTAAATTTGTTATACTTATATATGTAATAATAATTTGTTTTAAGTTTAGTTAAATTATTTTTTTTATTGTGTATATTTTACGTACTTGTAGGTATTGTCAATCTTCTTTGAAGTTCCTAATTTTTCTTAGTTAAAAGTGCATATTAAAGACAATAATGTAATTTTTATTCTTATATTTTATGCACATTTACAAAACGTTTGTTTGACAATTTTTTACAGTTAGGAATTGAATGAATAGTTTTGTATTTTTAAATATTTTTAGATATGTCCTTGTTTGAAGCTGTTTTTTAATTACTTATGGGTCGTAAAGGAGTGAGAAATTCCCGATACAAAACTAAAAATCGTACAAGAGACATTGACCAAGTGTGTGGATGTTTATTTGTTTTTATTACATAACATGCAATTTTAGAGTTATCCATACTTATGTAAATATTAACATAATAAATTTATTTAGTTATGATGATTGAATGACAAAACATTAAAACCTTAATGAACAGTATTAACAATGTGCATTCGACTTTTGTTTTCGACTGTTTTATTCTTATTAGCAGCATTTTGGAATGCTATTTTTAAGGTCATGTGAATTGATTTATTGGTTATATTCCAGTTTCCAGATTAGAAAATTGAGTTTTATTTTATAAGAATCATCCCTTGTATAGACTTAGACAACTTGACGGTATTAGCGTCATAGATTATGGATATATATTTAACTAATCTCGCTGTTGGCTTAACACGACTTTCGTGTAACCAATATATCCGATTTGAAGGTCCTTTTTTTAGTAATTATTGATTTGTAAACTTAACTGTTTTAAGAATTTAGTAGCATTGAAGGTGTTGTACAGAAACTGCAGTTTGGCATTGAACTTGGTTACAATATTTTGTTCAAGTATTTTCAGACTTAATAATAGAGACCTTCGGTTTGTAGTGGATAGATTCTGATTATTAAACGTCGCTATCTGTTTACAGTTGAATAGTTTAACAGTTTTCAAATTATACATATATGTGGGATTAACTCATAGCACAGTTGATTCTACGCAGCTCCAACACAGCAAAGATAGTTAAGTTTAAGAAAACAGTGGTTTTATTTTGCTTACGTTTCTGTATAATTGAAAGTTCAAATTTTGTTTTATTGATTTCATTAATTATTTCACTAACTGTAAGCAATAAGCTTTATAGTTAAATTTTGATTAGTTATAAAATTAGTAGCCCATATTTGTATTATTTTTGGTGCTAATTATTTGTTGCTACATTTTAGTTTTTAATATAATGTTTATAGTATTAAATTTATAAACTTTACATATTTACATGGTTACATTAATTTCGTAAATTTACAAATTGTTTTGAAAATATTTTATACTGTTTAATGGAATCCGTATTACGTTAATTAAAATATCATAATCTGTTTCTTTAGTTAAACTAATTACTTTTATTTATCAATAGCGGTAAAATAATAACTTTTTTATTAATTGTAATGTTATCTAACGTCTTTAATTCATGTATTTATGTTGTTAATGCTTTTCAGATAACTGATGATGTGAAGGATGAAAACATAAGCAAGAGAATGACCGAAGCTACAATACCTGATGAAGACCGACCAGGACTGGGACAGTTTTTTTGTGTGTTTTGCGATAAATATTTTATTAATAAGCAAACTCTAACCTTACATACAAAACAAAAGCCTCATAAACGAAGATTGAAAGCTCTTCTAGAAGTCCCACATACTCAGGTGTGTTTATCAGTATAAATTTTGTAAAGGGTCATAAAATGAATGTATGTACTATGTATATAGTTTTACTTACCAAAATGTTTATAGAACTTATGCTTTTAGGTGTAGGTTTGTTATTTACAAACATTTACTGGATTTTTTGTATTTGTTTAAATATTAAGTATATATTTTAATCGAAAGTTAGTTAGGATTATTCTATGAATGTTGAATATACTATATGCTGTTGTTGGCGGAGATTTCAAAATGAACCAGCACTAAATCTGGGCCCTTGTTTAGCTTCGCCAAATGTCTAATTATCGAAAATGCTTTCTTGTAAAACATTGAAGCAGTGAGAAACTAAATAAATAAGTAAACCTATGCAATGTAAAGTTTCATATGCAGTTTGTAAGAGCTACTTGCTTGTTTTGAACATTTAAAATTAAGTTTTTTAACCTATTTTTTTAAATTTAGGAGGAAGCAGATTTAGCTGCAGGTATATCAAAAGAAAAATACACCTCAACTGTTTCCGATAAGATGGATACTTCTATTTTAAACAATACAAATATGGCCCCTTCAATACAACCAATGTGCACATACTATGATTAAATTGTTAAAAAAAACTTTTGAATTTTATTCTTACTTCAGACTTTAAAGTATATGATTATTTATTGTTACAATATGAAATTAAGGTAACAGTAAATCTTATATTGATTGAATGTGTCTTATTAAAGGAATTTGATTATTGTTTCATTTCTGAGAAAGATTAATCTGTAAATTTTTATTTGAGGTTTTTAGGGTGAAATTAAATCTAAAGTCAGTTAATGATTTGCAAAAACAGTCAAGTTTAATCATCATAGTTGTACATTACATTTCTGTAGGCGATTGGGCTTTACATAAATTTGAAAATGCAAAATGTTTTTTCCTAAGGCTAAATAATAAGAATTAAAAATAATAAAAATTATGGCATTGTTAGTAGAAAACGAAAGACTTCTAACACCGACGATTGAATTATGGTATTAACAGATAGCAAACTAACTTTGGAAAGTGTAAAAAACTATCTATGGGGATTTAGTTGTTTGATAGTAAGAAGAACCTAGCTTCGTGTCATACTTCCAGGAAGATAACGTCAAATTTATCGCTTAATTTTAAGACACTAGATAGTCTTAAATAAAAAATATTTTATGCAAATGACACCTAACAGCCCAGATGTTAATGTTATTAAAAGTTTCTTCTTTATATTTAAAATCTATGTTGACAAAATTATAACTGTTTTTTATTAATTAACAGTGTACATACTATAACAAAACAGTTCTTTTTATGTGGTTATTAAAGATGTTTCAGTTCAATAACTTCGCTTATTGCAGTAACTGTTTGAAGGGTTGTATATAATACTCATATTCATTTAAGACTAATGATGAGAAACGAGTGAATTCAGTTATCTCAGTCGGATGGATTAGGAAAAACGATTATCTGTTAAATAATGCTTTTATATGCAAACCATATTTTACAGAATTTTTTAAAGAAAAGTTAGTAGAAAATTGCATTATGTTCATAAAATGAAAAAAATTACATTTTAAATATGAAAAACAAAATTGATTATCTGGGAAAGCAATTTTATTGGCATTTATGAATAGGCCATTAGGTATTGCTTTCAGTCATTTTACAATACATTAACATACAGCTTTGAATTGAACAATTTACAAAATTCGCTAATATACAAGGCTTGAGGTAGGACGTTACGCAATCCAGGGCGACTAATCAAAATTGGGAGTAAAAAATAAAAACGACTTATTAATATATATATATATATATATTTATAAACAATAGAGTTTTTTAAAAGCAGGGATTAATTTATGTTGGAATGTCTATATAGTTTACTATTTTGTACTTTATCAAAGATAAAGTAAATAAATAGAAGCACGTAATTTTTATGCACGAAATCGTTTGTGATGAACGATTGAGCAGATGTGGGACGCTAATGATCCACGAGGATTGGAATATTCCTTATAAAATGTCAATTTCCAATAATGGTGATATTCATGACTGTTCATCCTCTACGTGGTGCATCCTGGACTGGGTGCCGACAGGCATCTAGAATAGTAACAGCAGGGACCGAGCGCATAGCCGTACAACTGGGCTTTCATTAGGTTACCGTTCAGTGAATAGGAGCAAGCATACACCCAAGATGCTTAAAAGGTGTATCAAGGAAACTGATTAGTATATGCAGCCGATTAGGCTTTTGGATCTGTCAACTGGCGTCAATCTTAGGGAAGATCACCTCGTAAATTTCAGTGAGCACTTGTATCGTCGAAAGGAAGCGATCATCCAGCCAAGAAACTTCATTTATTCCTCCAAGTTCAATTCGGATCCGACAACCTTTTCGTATAGGAATTCGAGAAACTATTCGAACTTGGAATTAATGAAGAGGTGGCTCTGCTGCCAACTTATGTTATGTTATGTTATTTAGCAGATGTCTGCTGACAAACGGGTAAAAGAAGTGACTTATCATTATTGACTTTGTACATGACAAAAATACTTACTCAATAACAACCATAAACCGCGGCTTCGATAGTATTTTGAAAATAGTTTTGAGTTTGGTCATAGTCATTGCAAATCGATCGGGTTCGATCTTGGCCCTGTATTGCCAATCAGAAGAATGAGCGGTCAAATAACAAGGCCGAATGACCAGTTCGATTCGGGCGGCGTCGGCGTTTTTGCATACGGACAAGGTGGATACAAATTCCAACTGTTTGGCTGTCAGCCGACAAAACCAATTGGTCCATGCCGACAAAGCCGTTTCGAGTTGTCTGGGCAACTGGGGGCAGAAATGGAACCGGAGTAGAGGCAAACTAGTAAAGAATTATGAATTATGTTGGTAGCAATGTGACGGGGTGATCCAGCAGTACAGCGCTCGATTTGGACCTGGGTGGGCATCGGGGTTTGAATCCCACCACCGGCCCACTAAAATGTGGGCCCACGCGTTCGGCTTCGATTCCCGTCCAGGCATTCAAAGTAGTGGGATGCTAATAATCCTGAGGATTTGAGTAATGTTTATAAAGTCTCAATTTCTAATGATGGTGATATTCCTGACTGTTAGTCCTCCACGTGGTGCATCCTGGACTAGGTGCCCCTAGGCATCTAGACTAATAACAGCAGGGTCCGCGTGCACAGCGGTATAACTGGGCTTCCGCTACGGCGGGTGGGTGCGAACATACACCCAGGATACTTAAAAGGTATCCAAAGGTATACGTATACCATATGTAGCCCTTCGGCTAAGGGAGATAACCCTGACAAAAAATCAGGCGGCCTCGTCAATCTTTGCGAACAGTGGCGACGTCACAAGGATGCCGTCTACCAGCCATGAAACTTTGTTATTCTTCCGTTTGTCTACGCTTGTCAAGCCATCGAAATCGATCGTTCTACATGTATAAATATGGGAAATAATGAAGAGGTGACCACGTCATCAACCAAAATGAATGAATTCAAATATATAAACTTTTATTATGAATAAAAAAAGACGATATCACTTAATTGTTTTTCAACTACCAACTATATTGATTTTCTCAACAATACTTGTCAACATTGTGACCTAGCTAGAGTCAAATTTCGGTTGTCATGGCGGTTTGAGTGCCACTAAATTTGACTTTTTCCGAAAAATGTTCGGCCCGGAAACAAAAACAACTATTGATACAACACAATTGCATCGGTCTGCTCACTTGGGAGGGCAAATGCATAGCCGTCAAAAACATTTGGTTCATGTATTGACAATGGATAGTGCGATTATACAAATTGCTAATTGTCAAATCGTTTCTCCACCGATTGAAAAGATTGAATTGTGCCATCAAATGACTGACATCCGATTGGGGACAATTGAATTTGGAACAATTGGTGCACTTGGGACATAGGGCATTGATGACATTGGAAAAGTTGTAGCGAAAATAAGTCGCCCCATCCTGACGAGGCGATTGTAGTTGGAATAGAAAAAGTAGATGGTTCCACATTTGTCGAAGTTTGACAAACGCTTGGTTGTGATCATTAGGATAAATTGAAGTCAAGTGTTTGGCAAGTTGACGTACGATTTTTGTATACTAAATATGTCAATTAAAAAATACATATTTTGGATTAATTTGAAACAAATAGTAGAGATTTTAAAGGTATAAAAAATCATGTTGTTAGACTAAGTTATTCCAATATATCAATTTCATGGCGGTCTAGCGAACCTGGATGGGTGTCGGAAATCGATCCCAACCGCCGGTCCACTAAAATGCGGACCCACGCGTCCGGCTTTGCTCAAATGTCCTTGTGCGGAAAAACGCTTTGCGCATAATCAAACAAATGGTATCCATCTTACCACATTGAAAGTTTCGGCCAATTCATTGTGCAACTTGATACTTGAAAATGAATTGTCATGACTAGTAGTCGTCTGCACCATTGTATCTTCGGCGACACCATGTTGATGTCGAACAAACGGACTGACAAAATAATTCCAATCAAAATAAATGACGTACGGATCGTGGGCTAGCAACATGGGTTGGCAATACAATTGCGACAGGCATTCGTTCAATTGATACAGTGAATGTATTACATGGTGCTTGTTTCGATACCGCATTGGCGGTTCCAAATGCGCGTGTGTGGGAATCGACATGGCCAAATAATCGATCATTTGTTCGTAAATCAACGTTGTTTTAATTGTACACAAATGTTTGCTTATGCGATAGACGGGCTGAAACAACGATTGAAGAATAATCAAGTATGAAAAAATGTGCCACTTAACAGATGGGAGTTTTGTCAAATAAATAATGGTCAGATTGTTTGTATGAAACATTATTTTAAAAACGACATCAATGAATTGATTTAGAATTGCTGTTCCTAAACATATGGTTTGGATTCTAATAATCTTAAGGATTTGAGTAATGCTTATAAAACTTCAATTTCCAATAATTCCTGACTGTCAATTCCACATGGTGCATCATGGACCAGGTGTACCTAAGCACGTAGTGTACGACAGCGGCATAACTACGCTTGTACTTTGGCACATAAGTGCAAGTACACATCTACTGGATTAAGTGAGATAACCTTGACAATCATGAGCAGATAGATTTTGTTATTGTCCTACATTATGTATGATTATCAAGCTATTGGAGTTCAATATATGGTACAAATGTAGACATAATGAAGGGATGACCACATCACCAATCATGCTGGAAATTGATGTATACACAAAGGAATTATCCATTTTCATTGTACCATATATAAATTATTCCACAATCAGGAAAACATCGAATGTCACCTCAACCACATGACTTAGTAATCACATTTGTCCAAAATTTCATTATTTAATCTACCTATAATATATTTTTATCATCAATATTGGTTTCTATATTTCACCGTATTGTTCAAACGTTGACAATTTCTTTTTTTTGGGTTGTCCAGTCCTGACTTTGCTAAATCGCTCAAGCCACAAGAATTTGGTTGACTAGAACATGTCAAAACGGTTAGCGCATCCTTAAATTGTAAAGAAACGTTTCGAGTAGGCAAATTACAAAATAACATTTACATTTTATTATTGGTAACGTAATTACCTTTTCATCATTTGCCATTTTTATACGGCATAACAAACAATCGACTTCGATGGCTCGATAAGCGTAGAAGAAAAACGAACAACGTCGCCACTGTTCGCAAAGAACAGTTTGATTTTTTGTCAGGGTTATCTTCCTTAGTCCAAGGGATACATATAATACACGTTTACCTTAGGATACCTTTTAAGTATCCTGGGTGTATGCTTGCACCCACCCGCTAAAGCGGGAACCCAGTTATACCGCTATGCACTCGGTCTCTGCTGTGATTAGTCTACATGCCTATCAGCACCTAGTCCAGGATGCACCACGTGGAGGTTGAACAGTCAGGAATATCGCCATCATTGGCAATTGAAACTTTATAAGCATTGCTCAAATTATCAAGAACATTAGCATCCCACATCTACATTTACTTAATACCCCAAAAAATTAATTATGTATGCAAACCGTTGACTCAACTATGACATACATTTTAAACTATTGAAAAATTGGTCATGTCAAAAATAATGGCATAAATTGTATAGTAGCAGAAAAATACTTACAGAGTATAATAAAGGTAGTGTACAGTCCACTTGAGAAACATTGCACAAGCACAACGTTCTAAACGGATGATTGTCATCACTGGTCGAACGATTAAAATCAACAAACGCTTCACCAATCTCAAAATAGGTCAAACTGTAATAATTGTTTTTAACATAACCGTACCATGGCGGATAAATCCATAATATACGCGTGATGAGCCCTGAAATTATCAAAACACAACAACGCCACTCATTATTTTTCTAATTGTTTATGTCAGTAGTTGATTCACAATTAAAAAAAAAGCTTAAATAGTAAGTCAAGAAGGTTAAAGTTTGCTTATGTATGACTGACAAAGTAATTTCAATGATTCGATCACATTCCTCTTCATCATTATCAAGGGTATAGTGTAGCAAAAAATGTCATATAGCTTTTGGGACGACACCGAATTATGATTAATAATAGGTGAATCAGCCAACCAATCACTGTGAAGTCGGATTGATTGAGGACAGACAGACAAAGTTAACTGATCTCATTTCTACATATTATCTGCAGTTCAGCGGTACAGCACTCGACTTGGACCTGAGTGGGAATGGGTTCGAATCCCACTACCAGCACTAAATGCCGCGGGCCCACGTTCGGCTTCGCTAAATTGTCCACTGCTGAAAGATGTCTCCCTCAAAACATTCATAGTAGTAAAAATAACTAAATATATACCTCCTGATTCTTATTTTGGTTCATGCGTGACTGGTAAATTGACTAAAAACGACTGGCTATAGGACAGCGGATACAACATGGTCAGTTTGGTTTTCACCTCTAAAATTGTTCGACATGAGGAAAAAGATGCGAATCGAAACACACACACATCCAAACTGTAGGAAGATTGTCATCTATTTAACCTTCCTGGACCTGAAACGGGGTCAAAAATGACCCCAGAGTATGAAATTTTGCAATAATCCCTAAACTACAAGTTAAATTTATGTAAAATTATCATTTTATTCCTAAAATGATGTGCAAAACACTGACAAGTGGTTTCAATGCTACACGTGTTTTATTTTGCTACTTATGACGTTTTTGATAGGGCCTCTACCACAGCAGGCTCAACTACCAATAATAGCTAATTCAGAAAGAGGAAAAAGAAATCGTTGTGCATTCTGCCCAAGATCGAAAGACACCAAATATAGTGCTAAATGTTCATTATGCTCTGCATTTATTTGTCCTGAACATACAGAACCCAATGTAACAACTTGTGTGAACTGTAATGGTTGATTATTTGCAGCCAATATTTTATTTTCCATTTAATTTCGTTATTCCTTGAATATATATTTTTTTTACCAAATTTTTATTTGAAAATAAATCTTTAAAGTCTCTGAGCATAACTTTTATCAATTTTCTTCGATTTATGAACCTTGATAATGTGTTTTAAACAAAAAACGATTGGGGTCAAAAATGACCCCATTTTAGTACTCCGTGTATTATGAGAGTTTTAGGTAGAGGAAGGTTAAGGGCTATGTTAAAAATATACCTTCATTTATCCAATTTTATAACTAACTGGTCTAAACACATATAAGAAAAACAGTTTGCAATAAATTTTTGAATCTTATTAAATCATTATTGAGATTTGTGCTTATAAATGGAACAAATTAGTCGTTAATAGTTTTAAAAATTATTTATCAAAAATAATTATTTAAAACTACTTACTGATACTAATAAATCTGATTATCTATAGCATTTATAAAATTGCCTGCACTTTTCACTCTTATTAAACTAAATAAAGCATCGTGCACACATGGATATCTTAGTTAGAAAAACCAAATTTCTTATCACTAATATATATACATATATATATATATATATATATATATATATATATATATATATATATATATATATATATATATATATATATATTATATATAAATCCATTTAATAATAGTAAATGCAATTTACATTTAAAATCTCAAAGAATAATTCAACATTTAAAAAACATTTAACAAGCAAACGCTACACATAGAAAACTGATAGAAACAATGTATTGACGAACGTACCACGAGATGCTGCAATCAGTACCGAATGAGACTGCCTAATTAATTTATAATCGTCCACATAATTAAATTGATCGAAGTGGGCAAACAAATTTTGTGAACTAATCCAAATCTATATATATATATATATATATATATATATATATATATATATATATATATTGATCATTTAATATTTACATCTAGATCAATGCTTTTGTTCATTGGATGTGCAACGAACGGTTCAATTTTGTACCATAAATTGAATTATTATTACTATTATTCAACTATATATATATATATATATATATATATATCAGTGTTGAGCTGCTAATGATTCTGAGAATTTGTGTAAAGTCTCAATTTCTAACGACAGTGATAATTCTGACTGTCCATCCTGGACTGGGTGCCCAAATGCATCTAGACTAGTGTGACAGTAGAGACCAAGTGCGCAGCGGTATAACTGGGCTTCCATGTTGACAGGTGGATGCAAGCATACACTCAGGATACGTAAGAGGTATATTAAGGCATACGTATACCATATGTAGCCCTTGGGCTAAGAAAGATAACCTTGACAAAATATCAGGCGGCCTTGTCAATCTTTGCGAACAGTGGCGAGATCACAAGGATGCCGTCTACCAGCCAAGAACCTTTGCTATTCTTCTAGGTTGTTGTTACGTTTATCAAGCCACGGTTACCAACAACAAGGAATGAATCAGTGTAATAAGAAGAATCAAAATTAGACCGACAAAAACCAGTTCAGTCCATCAGTACAGTGAAACGTGTGAAGCAACAACTGTAGATCTAATTCATCAACAACAAAAAATCAATTCACTATTTCAAAAAATACTTCAAACATTTTTAAAACTTGAAATCCATTTTTACAAATATTTGCATTCAATCTATCGTCTACATTACGTGCCAATATAAACATAATACATAACAGAAAGTCTCTCCAATATACTGTTTCCGTTAGCCCATAAAAATTATAACATTGTAAACGGTGTCAGTTGAGAACACAAAACTTTGTGCAAAAAAGAGTTATTGATAGATATAATGAATGGGGGATCTAAGAATGTTGAACCTGACTGATTACACCATTTAAAAGACGTAAATCAAAACTGTTTTCAATAGTCTGCATGTTCTTTCATTCTTACTGTTTAAAACTGGTTTATATATATATATATATATATATATATATATATCAATTTTCTTTATATGTAGTGTATGCAGTGACGTGTGCTGGGTTATGTGAACACTTACAAAATTATGTAAAGAAAAATTATTTTTTTGAAATTTGTGTTGCGTAATCGTTTTATGTTATTAACTTAATATGTATAAAATTTTAAGTGTGACTATTACCATGTACCCATTTGAATGCCATTTATCCAAAAAATCCAAGACACTTAAGCATTTATAATTATAAAAAGTTTTAAAAAAATTGACTTTAAGTATTGATAGTCCATATTATTTTAGCATAATTACTTTGTTGAAAAAAATATAACTTTCAAGATAAAACAGCAAAAATTAAAAACTAAGAGTTAACTGACAAGTACCATTTTGGACCCTGTATATATATATTATTTATATATTATTATAATATATATATTATATTATTATAATTATTATTATATTATATTATTATATATATTATTTTTACTAGTACTATTTTGTTCCTTTATTTCTTTTCAATATATTAATTTGTTTACTTTTAATTTTATACGTTTAATTTGTAAAATTTTGCATAACAGCACTGCTACATCGTTTTGGACGGCGTACCGCGGAGAACTAGTAGTAATACGCTAGACTCGAATTAGGATAAATTTAAATGCCGCCAACGGTACTAAATGTAAACCCACCGCCATCCCATTTCGGCTTTTCTAAATAGTCACTAACTGAAAAATGTTTCCTGTACAATATTCAAGCAGTGACATCCATATGATTAGCTAAAACATAAAATTAATCAATTTATCTTACCAAGACAACATTGGCGGACGGTATGATTTTGTTGCTCAAATAAACAGGCCACAATTCGTAGATGGACTGATCGACCGTCGAGTAATTGCTGATGGGAATTTGCCAATTAGATCGCACAAATTCATTGTACAACAAATAATAGTCGTATTCATCAAAAACAGCCAACTTTTTAGCACACAGTTTCAATAGATATACAACAAAACTAACGATAATTGGCGAGCATAGTACAACGAAGAAGAATACAATTATATATGCGATTATTTTACAAAACATGAAGGAATGTGGACGATAAAATATTGCAATGCATAAAATAAAGGCCTTTCACCAAATGGCAAATCTATAATTTCAAGATTTTTAAAATTGTTTATTGACATTTCGAGTAGAATATCAGTGAGAACAATCATGAATTTTCAAACAACTTATCATTATATTGGATAAATGCAAACTTTCTAAGATTAAGACAACTTTCGAGTTTCAATGTTACATTTTTTAAATTGCTAAAATAAAAAAAAAATTGAATTGCAAACATGTAAAATGACAAAAACGGTACATCCAGTGTACATCTATCTATCTCTTGTGTTTGTTTCATTCTTCACCTAACAACGTGTTCCTTGTCTCAATTCAACAATTTGTGAATTGTGTTGATTCTGAAGCTTATGCTGACCAATGGTAGGATCACTCTAGCCTCAGACCAATGACAACCTCCTATCCGTTCCCTGACAATCAAGCTTTTTAAAGCCGAATGCATTAATCTTCTTCTTCTCGGTTTGGTGGCATCAAACTTACACATTGTACACACGTTTCACAAAAAGTTATTTGTCACATTGACTCAATGTTTCGCTAAGCATTAAGTTGAAAACTAAAAAATGAAGAAGCACATTGCGTAATGAACAAAAAAAAATGTGCCCATTAATTAATAGTAATGGCGTCATTCTATACAAATAGCCTCAACCTTTTTAGCTTTAAATTGTGAAATTGCAAATAAGCATTATAGGCAATCTATCCAAGCTAAATCAGCGTCGTGGTACCCTAGCGGTTGAGCGCTCGACTTGGAAATGGATGGGCATCGGGAGGTTCGAATCCCACCACCGGCCCACGTTCGACTTGGCTAAAATGTCCCCACAGTTGAAAGATGCGTTTCCCCATAAAACATTCAAACTAGCAAACATAAAATTTTAAATAATAAAAATGCACTAGTTATTTAATAATTCAAGTTATTCACTTTTGTTAGACATGTTTGGTTCATCCAAAATGTATTCTGGTGCTACAGAAGTTTGATTTTTGTGACAAAACACACAATACATTTAAAATTACTTAGTTGGGGGGCAGACAAGTGTAAAAATTGTATCCATTATTTTATTTAGTAATTGGTTAGTTTAAAGTTATTAGATAAACTTAGAACTGTAAAAAATCAATTTATAAGTTTTTATGTTGCTAAAAATGACTGTAAAATTGCATTTGATTGCTACAATTGAAAACTAAATTAACAATTTCAAACTTGTACATGTCACATTGAAATGGGCAACGTAGATCAAAATTACACTAAAGAAATAATCAATATTTATACTATCCAACTTTTCTATTTGCCTGAAATAGTGTAATGTAAAAAATGGCATAATGTTGCAAAATAAAAAATCGTTTTTAATGTAATAGCAACTAGTTCCATCCGGATTGTTAACTGTACCATCCCAACGTAAAGTGTTCT
Organism: Cardicola forsteri; assembly: GCA_025895645.1. Classification (NCBI taxonomy): domain Eukaryota; kingdom Metazoa; phylum Platyhelminthes; class Trematoda; order Strigeidida; family Aporocotylidae; genus Cardicola; species Cardicola forsteri. The sequence continues at coordinate 50,784 of JAKXYG010000612.1, forward strand.
AAGCCTAATGGAGAAATAGAGGCTGGAAGTAAGATCAGTGACTTGACCTCTAAAAAACAAAAAGATTATATTCTGAAAACCTATAGCAACCAACTTGCATATAATTATAACACTTTTATGATGCACTAGAAAATTGTGTAACAAAAAATTGAATAATTGAACAAATACGAATATAAAAAATCATTATACAATCAATAATAGCAATTGTTTGTTCCAAACGTCCATTTTTTCGTAACGTAACAAAAATCAATAACACGGTGTTGCTTAGCAACAGAAACCAACATTTATATATTGTTGCTTTTTTTACCATTTTAAATGTTTTACGATAAACATATCTTTCAGCAGTGGACATTTTAGCAAAGCCGAGCGTAGGCCCGCCGCATTTAGTGCCGGTGGTGAAATTCGAACCCCAATGCCCACTCAGGTTCGAGTCAAGCGCTCTACCTAAGTGCGTGCGCTTCATTCATATCTTGTTAATAGCTCTCTACTATCTACCAACACAATGCATCAAAAATCTTAATTGCTTCGTACATACAACAACTGAACAATGCATACATTTAAATGTTATATGCAATAGTTTATTTATATATTTTTATATCATATTTAAGTATAAAAACTAAATGTACATTATTTGTAGTTAAAAGATAATTATTACATTACAGAACAAAGAATTTCTAAAACTAAAGTACATTAAAGTCATTAACATAACAAAAAAATCCTGTGAGACAAATGAACCTTGTTTACAAACATTATAGCCCTTCAAAAAATTGTATTTATAGCCTATATATAACTTTTATGTTGTGATCTAATAGTCATTCTACTACTACTTATGACCAGTAACTATAGTAGCAAATATAAACATTTAAAACTACTTAACTTAACCTTAAAAACGTTATTAAAACTTCTCACTGTAAAAGTTAATGAAATACAATCAATTTAAAGAAATATTATCTCTCATAATCATTGTAAAATAACAAGACAGTTATGAATGTAAGATTCTTACATTTTTATAAAAAAACGTTTGTTTTACATATTACTAAATATATATAATCGAACTTCAATGTTAAGTTACTATTAACAATGCCGCTACATAACTATTTTAAAATATTCGAATTACCAACATTCAGAATAAAATGCAATTGTGTTTGGAAAAGCTATTATTGAATAATACTTTTTAAGTTTGACAGGTTTTGTGTAGTACATATAAAGTACGAATTGAATAATACTTTTTAAGTTTGACAGGTTTTGTGTAGTACATATAAAGTACGAAATAAATATATTTTTTAATTGTGTAACAAAAATAGTTTCCTGATTATATACATATATATATATATATATATAAGTAAAATAAAAAAATTATTTAACTTTAATAAAACAACTTCCTATAATTACCAGCAATTAGCTTTTAATTCAACGATATCCTTTTAATTAGTAATAATAATAATAATAATAGAATAAAAGTAATAATTACTTGTAAAATTAAATAAATAAAAAGGTTCCTTATAGAACATTGAAAAGTAATAGAGAATGATTTCAATAGGTCTTTCAAGTGAATCTGACAATTCTAAAAATAAATTCCCTTAAAAACCCATTGATAAATATAACCGAACTGTGCCATATAAGGACCTATATGGCAAAGTCCTAGTAAAAGGGTTCACTTACTTGCTAAACCGGTAGTGACGTAAAAGCATTTGAGGACAGTGGGCAATTAGAATTGATCATATTCATCATAAATAATAAATTTACAAAATCAAGTTTGACCACCTGTAGCCCAGTAATTAAGGCGCGAGCCTGACACCACATAGGGGGTAGGTTCAAGTTCATGTGCGTGTGAAACTTGAAGGAGGTATGCACAACTGATAATCCCAAATAAGGATGAAACATCTGATTGACTCAAACCAAGTAGATTTATAATTCAAGTAAATTTGACAATTATAAATAAAAATATAATCCCTTAAAACCCCATTAATGAAAGCAATAATTACGTGTAAAACTAAATAAACAAAAAGTTTCTACATAGAACATGGAAAAGTAATAATATTCCAAACATACCCAAATCTTGCCTTCCCAGTTAAAAAAAATTCAAATTTGTCAAACATTTTAATCTATTCATCAAACTGCACTAAAAATAAATAAATAAAAGGAAATTATGCATCGCAAACAACAAACTGTGTTACTGCAAACACAACTACAGCAAATAATATGCAACATTTCAACTACAATCACAAAGTTATTACATTAGAATGGCGGTTGGTAAAACAATTTTTATTGAACAATAAAACACACAACTCCAATCAAATTTGTGTAAAGTCCAAAATTAGTATTAAATATTTATTCATAATCAAACTGTACAATAAAAAAATATAAGTTTGTTAAATAACAAAATTTTGATTTTTTATTAGTGTCAACAACAACAAATACTACTCCACACATTTCCTAATTAATATTATTGTGATGCAACAAAAACTATTCTCTTACATACGTTTTCAAATTTATAGGTTTTGATTGTAAATGTGTGTGTATTGCTACAACCTTGGAGTACATTATTCTAAAATATGCTTACTGCAAAACAGATAGAAGGATTACTACCTCACGTGATTTCTGTCCTCAATCTAATACATCCACAATTTTCGTGTTTTATTTCGTTGTATAAAAACATTGACAAACTAATACTTTGCATTTGTGAAAAACAATATCTAATCAAAAACCCTGTACACCAGTTGTTTAATTTATCATTAAAGGAACATTAACTGGTTTTTAAACTTACATATACTTTATCTAATCATCTATCATTCAACACACAATTACTTATAAAAAACATGTAACATTACAAAATCCAATGAGTATACACAATTACTATATATATATATATATATATATATATATATAACTAGGTACAATGAAAAAGATATGCAAGTAAAAAATTAAATCAAATTAGCAAAAATGCACAATATACAAATAAGAACAACCGGGATATGGATAATAAAAAACGTTGTTAAAATACTGTATTCAGAAACCACACAGATTTCAAAAGCTGTTGATATGTACAACGGCTCACATGATGAACTATGGTTGGATATGCATTAAGTTAGACAGTTTATCACAGATAACAAAAAGTATACATTTAAGAAGTACAAACTATGATTCAATAAAAAAAGTTACACTATAAAAAAACAATTAAAAAATACATATATTATGGAGACATTGATTGATTGGTAAAACGTCATTCTAATTTCACCCATCACTATCGTCATAATTGTTCGATTCGCACAGCATTTGCCGTATTTTCAATCCCTGTTGAAAAGAATATACACGTGAGGAATGAGCCAATTATAAAAATACCAACAAGAGTGCATGTTTCATGCAACTAATTGCATTTTCTAAAAAGATCAACAATATACTATAACATCTTACATTTATTTTTTATTTATGTTTACTACTTTGTATGTTTTACGAGAAACGCATGCCTTTCACCAGTGGGGACATTTTAGCAAAGCCAAACGTGGGGACCCGCATTTTAGCGGGTCGATGGTGGAATTCAAGCCCACCTAAGTCCAAATCGAGCGCTGTACCGCCAGACATTGAACAACAATTAAGTATCCTAGATAATTGCTCATACACATTATCTTTCATAAAAATTAAATTTAGTAATCCTATAGAATTTTCCAAGAAAGCAAAAATTAATTGTAAAACAACAAATTAATTTACAAACACCACAACATTTACGCCTTCGTTACAATGTAATGTGCAATGGTCATATAAAAATAAGACATTTAAAACTTCTAAAGTTAACCGAAAGGTTGAAAAAAAACATAATCATTGTTTCGACTGCAATACAACATTTTTTTAAAAATACATTGCCCCTTACAATTGTCATAAAATAATAAAACGTATCAAATGTAATAGTCCTAAAATTTTATATAGAATATTTTTTTATTTATAACAAATCATTGAATTTAATAGCAAATATGGGTTTTGATATTGAATATAATTTACAAATTTATGCATAAACAAACACAACAGCCATTTGCTTTGGCGTCAATACAATAATCTATTGTATTATTAGTTTACTGTGGCATTTTAATATTTTTTAAACGGTAATTTAATTCATTTACTTTTATTCATTTTTTTTTGTTGGCTTATAAATATTTGAAAATTGACCGTACTTAACAATATGCAAACAATCTTGTTGCATACATTTGCACAGTAATGTAGGCAAACCTTTCAATATGATTTGAAGAAGCATTTGATCGGTTGGTTGTTATTTAGGCTTCGTATTTAGTAGAACACTGCCGTGTGTGCACGGCCAACTGTCACCATCGGTTCAGCATAATTGATTAGCTTTTGTAATATTACTTAATTGACATTTTTACTGAAATATGTTTTCAAATATTACTTGAGCGTTATCAAAATGGATAAACAGACCCTTTTTAAAAAATATGAAGGCAAATAAATTACTTGCTTAAAAACGAATTATACACATACTAAAGTGTGCCGGGGTGGTCTAGCGGTCGAGCGCTCGAATTCGGACCTCGGTGGGCATCGGGGGTTCGAAAACCACCACCGGTCCACTAAAATGCGGGTCAACGTTTGGCTTCGTTAGATGCCCACTGCTGAAAGATGTTTCTTGTAAAACATTCACAGTAATAAACATTTTTTAAAATAATAAATAATAAATATATATACCAGAAAATAAATAATAAAAGCAATGTATTTTTAACAGTTTGGATAATATTTCTTATTTTCCATAATTTCCTCAATGCGCTTAAGTTAGGGGATTATACTGTCTATCAAATTAATGGTGTAAAACATTAGATAATGAGTGGTGAGTGGTTCAGCGACACAGCGCTCGATTCGAACCTTGGTAGGCGTGCGTTCAATCCCTACCACTGGCTCACTAAATACGGGGCCACATTTGGCTTCCTTCAAGTATCCACTGGCAAAAAGCATGTTTCCTGTAAAACATTTAAGTAGCAAAAACGTTTGTTTTGACAAAAAAAATCACATAACCTAGTTAATTTTTTTACAATGAAACTTCATTATTTCTTCACATTTGTTAACTGTCAAAAATACTCTTCTTAAAGAAAACAAAGAAAAGCAATCAATTAAAATGTGTTGCAGATTTGTAAAAAGGAAACCGGTAACTTTGTCACTAAGTCAACAATTCCATTGGGATGCTAATGATCCTGAGGACTTGGGTAATTATGGTGACATTTCTATCTGTTTACCCTCCACGTGGTGCATCCTGGACTACGTGCCAACAGGTATCTAAACAAGTAACAGCAGGGGCTGAGTGCACAGCCATATAACTGGGCTTTCACTGGATTCCCGTTCAGTAAATAAGTGCTAGCATACACCTAAGATGCTTAAAATGTACCCTGTGTAGTCTGCTAGATTTGTAAATCAACCGGCGTCAACCCTAAAGAAATTCACCTCGTCAATTCCTGTCAACACTGGCGTCGTCGCAAAAAAGCGGTCTTCTAGCCAAAAAACTTTATTTATTCGCCTCCAAGTTCAATTCGCATCCGATAACCTTTTCGTATAGGCATTCGAGTATCTATTGAAACTTGGAATTAATAAAGAGGTGGCTCTACCATCAACTTATACTATTATGTTATCTATAATATTAATAAAACTTGTCAAATGCAATTTCATCATAACAATTGTATGTCTACCTGACGTATTTCGGACAAATGTTGAAAAATCGAATCATCTTCATCCAACGAATACTTCTCGCTTTTCTTCGCATTTACAAACTGGAAGACAGACAAAAAAGTACTTTTAATTCACAATGAACCTTCTCATCCATTGCCACCTATTCAGTCAATTGGTAATCAAACAAACCTGATTGTGTGCTAAATGAGTGTCACATTTGTCTTCCAACTGGCAATTGACATCGTTGCGAGGACTGAAAGGATTGAGTATATCGTATGTCCGAATAAGATCTAGCGGTTTGCAGTGGGCAATGTCGTTGACCGTGCTCGAATCGCTCAAATCAACTGGATGCTGCGGTCGTGGCGTGCAAAAATTCGATACTATGAACACAAAAATAGGCGCACTTTTTGCTGTAGGATACAATGAAGTTCAAACATTTTGTTTTTGTATCGATTAGACAACTATGTTAGTAGGTGTAACCTCATTAGGTTTACGGCTAATCAAGGACTTTCTAACTAGATTGAGGTTCATTGGTGGGGAATATTCCTAACAATTATATTGTTAACAGACACTCAATTAAAGACAAAATGAAGCATTTGTAAATAAACAATTCGATTAGCTGAAAACGATCAGAGTTTTGAGTCGAATCAAATACTAGAACATTAAAATAGAGATGTAGAAATGATTGTACAAATAAGAATATTAATAATAATAACAATAGTAATAATAATAATAGTAGTATTAATAATAATAATAATGCTAACAACAACAATAATAGTAATCGTAAAATTATATGATATTCGATTGGGAACAAACATGATAAAATTACAATAAAATATTTTAGTAGAAAGAATATAACTTGAAATATATTGAACTGTTCAACTAGTATGTGTACTTAAAGAAAATATTTTTCTTCATTACATGAGATTGAAGGAAAAACAATTTACTGTCACTATAAACCGTTATTGAATTAAAAACTATACCCAACACTTTTTTACAAGTTTGAATAATAATTTTGTATTATTTGAATGCTGTCAAATGTGTTCAACCAAAATATTTGCTATTATGAATTGCTAACAATCGTGAGGATTTGAGCAATGCCTAAAAAGTTTCAATTTTCAGTGATGGTGACGTGCCTGACTGTTCCACCTCCACGTGGTGCATCCTGGACTAGGTGCCCCTAGACATTCAGACTAATAACAGTCTAATTACATCCCAGATTAAAACCCTCCAATTATCCCTATTAACTGATAACGGTAAGCTCAGGCTAATCTAAATTACCAAACGTTTGAAAAAAACACCAACTTTTGCAATGTGCACTTAATGAACGACACTTGAGAGGTATGCTGACTTTAAATGTTAATTATATCCCGAATTGAATTCTTCCAGTGATCTCTATTAGCTGCAAACGGATCCCTAATTAAGTAATTTATTTGGACAAGGAGGTGTAGCATAAATAAAAGGACTGAGTTCACGTGCTACAATGTCTGTCCAAATTTTCCGTTGGCCGCCTGGCTTTCTTTACCATCCGGGTAATGGATGAGTTTCCATAGCTATTCTGGCTGGATGAGTGGGCAATCTACGTAAAACATGGCCAATCCATTTTAATCATCTTTCTTTTATTGTGCTAGAGATACATGGCCAATAAATGTTAAGTGGCTTATAAATATCCCAGTTTCGCAAACATCTATTATATTCTAATCTTTGGTTTTAATAGAAATATTACTTTTGTTCCATAAAGGTTTACTTAAACGTCCAAAGGCTGCAACAGAAAAGCGAACACGACGCCAAATCTCTGAAGAGCTGGATCCGAGCCTAGGTACGTAAATTCATCAACCACTGGGAGTAGATTACCATTAACAGTAATTGGATTTTTAAAGGGACATTAGCTAACACCACTGTTTTTAGTATTTATATATAAATCACATTTCTCTAAGGCTTTTTGAGTAAATCGAACCGCATTTTGCAAATCTTCTTCGGTTTGTGCCATAAGAACCGCATCGTCTGCATATTGAGAAGATCCGCTAATTTGGCCAAAGGAATGCACAGCGGTATAACTGGGCTTCCGCTGTAACGGGTGAGTTCAAGTATACATTCAAGGTACCAGACAAGGCCGTTTGACAGAAAATCAGGCAACCTCGTCAATCTTTACAAAATCGGTCGTACAAGTACAGCAATAACGAATCCTTATAATGATTAAAATTGATGCTATGAAATATACAGTTAAATGAATTTAGACCATTCTAGTTGTACTTGTTAAATCAAGCAACTTAAATATTTTTCCAAAAAATAGGCCTTTTGGCCTTAAACAAATACAAAACTTAATGTTTACTAAGATAAGCGCATGTTTCAAACGTACGAAAAGCGTAATTACAACGATTGTTAAATATTAAAATACCAACTTTAACATACATATTCACTAACTGAAGTCAACTGTAGACTAATCTTGAAAAATAAACATTTAATTAAAAATGATTGTACATGCCCAATTCGTTGCAAGTCAAAATGTTTAAGAAAATACTTTTTTTTATTTGTGCATTTTTTTATTATTAACTATTATAATAGTATGTAACTGTCTATATATACTTACCCGGTACAGGAATACGTGTATTATACTTTGAAAACGAATTTTCTTTTTTACTAAAATGTATTAAAAAATAGAGTTGAAAATAATTAAAAGTGTTTTTTTGCAATTACTAAAAATTAATGTTGATTACTGTCTATATCTATGTAGTTGATTTCAAAGTACTGACGTTTAATGCTATCTAATTGACAAAATGAAAAAAGCATAAACAGGAGGCAATACTTAATATATTAGAATCAAACTCGTCATCATGAGGAATAAACGCCATCCTGCTCAGAATAGTCCAAATTATCGACTTGTAGTCCATTAATTGAAAACGGTAGGGCAATCGGAAGCCAAATGAAGTAATTTATTTGGACTGAGTGGGGAGGGGTAAGATAGCATAAATACCTTTTATTTATGCTACCTTACCTTGCGTGCTTATAATTTCCGTCCATTTTATTTGCTGACCACCCGGTCTCATGCAGCAATAAAAAACAACGCCCATACATTGTTGGATTTTTGCAAAATAATTTCCTTACCTAATAGTTATAGCAACACAAATAATATTTATTTTATTGTAAAAATAAATTCTAACTGGAATTATCAATAATTGGCATTTAATAAATGAGAATAACTTTTGAAGCAAAGTTGCCAGTAACGATTTAACAACAGACAGAATTATAAAATCAACCTATTCAATCGACATATTGACACTTATGTGTACTGACCAAATTTTGTTCACAATATTTTTACATTCGTTTCACTGTTAAGTGCCAATCAGTTTTTTGTGTGTCAAGTTTAATAGCAATTCCATCAATCTTCTCATAATTCCTAAACACATCCGAAATTATGTTTTGCACTAATTCTCTGTCAAAATGCATTATATAGAATAGTTCAACGATAGCAATGTTCCTATAGAAGTTAGTGCACTTCTAGGTTAACACAATAACTAGTAATTAACTGTATATGTTGGATACATGTACACTATGAACAGTAGTCCATGTGTAAAAACACTACTGTTAAAAAGTCAACAAAGTTAACTGGATAACCGTTCACAGACATAAAGTAATTATCATATTTGGTAAATACTTTATAATGGTTCAAAAACAACCTTTTGATAAAATGTAGTTCGATAATTACTTCAATTTATTGTATTCAATGTCTAAATATGCACCTATACTTTCATTCAGTTTGTTAAAGTTATGTCAAAGAACAATCGAAAATTAAGATAATTTATTTTCAAGATTTGAAAATTGGAATGTTAAACGTAATAGCAATTTTGAAACAAAACATTGACATCAAGTGTTTTTAAAAAAACATTTCTCCAAACAGATCAATAATAAATAATTACTTAAAACGGACAACGTTTCCATGTACTAGTGTGTGTGTATGTGTGTGATAATAAGTGGAATTTAAACACACAAGCCGCCACTAAAAACCAGAAAATTAGCGCTTCTAGTAGTGACAGAGCCACCTCTTCATTAATTCCAAGTTTGAATAGGTTCTCAAATTCTTATACGAAAAGGTTGTCAGATGCAAATTGAACTTGGAAGCGAATAAATGAAGTTTCTTGGCTAGAAGACCGCTTTCTTGTAACGATACCAGTGTTTACAGGAATTGACAAGGTGAATTTATTTAGGGTTGACGCCAGTTGATGGATCCACAAGCCTAACCGGCTGCATATGGTAAATAGATACCTTGAGATACCTTTTAAGCACCTTGGGTGTATGCTAGCACCCATGTACTGAACGGCAATCCAGTGAAAACCCAGTTATACCGCTGTGCACTCGGTCTCTGCTGTTACTAGTTTAGATGCCTGTTGACACCTAGTCCAGGATGCACCACGTGGAGGACGACCAGTCAGGAATATCACCATCATTGGAGATTGTGACTGTATAAGCATTACTCAAATCCTCAGTAGTACCTATAATCCATCCCCAGTCTTTCACCAATGCAACTTCCAACCGTATCCAAACATTGCAATAATTGAGGGGGGGGGTAAAAAAAACTGCACTTTTCAACAGTCTGCCAACACATGATTACTTCACAATACATCAGATAAAACAATGGGCAATAGTCAACAACTAACTCGTTCAAATTGCAGCAATTCGTCGTGTAATTGTCGTTACTCGAATCGGATTTCGATGCCAACGATTCCGTTATTGGCGTTTTTGACTTATCTGTCGATGACAATGACTTGCCAACTGACGAGTTGCTGTTTGATTTGTTTTTATTTATCATCGACTTGACGGCTTGACTATTGCCTATTGAATTTGATAAATAAGTTGACAAAATATAAAAATTCCATTCAGTGTAGCTGACAATTTTTTATTATACAATCGTCATACATATAATTTGTATTTTTAATCTACCATCTATAATTTTTTTAAATCATATAAATTTGTTTAGTGTGTTGTATTTAAATTTATTAGCATAGCATAAGTTGGTGACAAAAATCACCTCTTCATTAATTCCAAGTTGGAATAGGTTCTCAAATTCCTATACGAAAAGGCTGTCCGATGCAAACTAAACCTGGAAGGAGTGGTCCAGCGGTAGAGTGCTCGATTTCGGCCTGAGTGGGCATGGGTCCAAATCTCATCACCGGTACTAAAATGCAGACTCACGTTCGGCTGCTGACAAGATATTTCCCGTAGAACATTCAAAGTAGCAAACATAAATTAAAATAAAATAAATGAAGTTTCTTGGCTAAAAGACCGCTTCCTTGCAACGACGCCAGTATTCAGAGGTATTAACGAGGCGATCTTCTTTAGGGTTGATACCAATTGACGGATCCACTTATCTAACTGGTTACATATGGTAAATGAATACCTTGAGATAACTTTTAAGCATCTTAGATGTATGCTAACACCCATTCATTGAATGGGAATCAAATAAAAGTTTAATTATACCATTGTGCACTCGATCCCTGCTGTTATTAGTCTAGATGCCTGTCAACACCTAGTCCAGAATGCACCACGTGGAGGATGAACAGTTAAAAATATCACCATAATTGGAAATTGAGACTTTATGAGCACTACTCAAATCCTCGGGATCATTAGTATCCCAAATGTATTCAACCTTGATCTAAACCGAAACAGCCAATTGAAAAAAAATTACAAGCCTATTTCGAATATTGTAAAAGATAACTTACAAGAATTTAGTTATTCGACGGTGAGAAGCCGTGCAAAAAAATTTGTTTTAACACGTGAATCACCAATAGTTAAATCATTTATTAATAAAAAACAAAAATAATGTAGATTTATGTTTTGCAACAAGTGGATTGAACAAGATTATCCTATTGGCGCTCCGTATATTTTGCTCATGAAACAATGATTTGCGATGAACCATTTAGATACAAAAACATAGTATTATGCGAACCTAATTTCCAAAAATATTTACTTCCGGCAGTTAGAAAAAAAACCCAACCTCGACAAACAATGTGTTGGTTAGGTATTAAGTATAATAAACCTATCAAATAGAAAATTATATCCGGTATCATAGATAGTGAAAAATTTGTTTAAATAATGAAGGAATTTTTTCATGATGGAATGCAACACACTCACATCGGGCTTACTAATGTTTTTCAGGACAATGCTCCATGTCATACGTCCAAAACGGTAATGTCATATTTATCTAGGTTTACTTTATTTGTTTTATATTTACATTTAGACATTAGAAGGGCTAAAATCGAAAAACATTTCTTCTATTCAATTATTACCTAACAGTCCGGACATAAATGCTATTGAAAATGCTTTCAGTATTCTACTGAAATTAAGGATTTATGCAATCGCATTCAGTTTGTTGTTCAATAGGAGATGAAACAAGAATATATTAACAATCCCATCGACAGCATTCCAAACCGCCTTAATCAAGCAGTTAAAAAGAAAGGCGATCACATTAACCATTAAACATTTTGTTCTTTATTATTCAATCAATCATTTGGTAACTGAAAATATTCCATGTGTTCTGGTTTTTTTCATTTTTGACGTTATATTTTATGTTTATAATTTTACCCGATTTGTAATTTTGAACAAGTTCAATACTTTATACAATTTTTTTTAATATTAACAATAGATATTAATAAAATTGTAATTGTATATTATTTATTATATAACATTGTATATATCAAAATAAAACTGAGTTCTTTTTTGAGTTATGTGATTGCTACAGATGTTTTAGTTGAATAACTCTACGTTTTAAATAGTAATCAGTTTAGGAGTTGCAATTCGTCAACAAGCATTACAAACCCACCCTTATTCGTCATTCGATTTGCTTTCATCAATGCGTTCGTTTTTGCCTTGCCATTGGACTTATTTTGGACGGCTTTCAATTTTCCATTGGATCCATTTGTTTGAATGGTGTCGCCTTGCCTAATTTTATTCAGTTGTTCTTTCAAATCAATAGTGTATGTTCTGTTTTTATTGTCTTTCGTATTGGGCAACGTTCTATTTGCAGTCTGATCCACAGTGGGTTCTGCCGTATTGTAACAAAAAGTAGCATGTATTATGTGATTGCAAATCGATAAAATTACACACACACACACACAATAGCTATGGACAACGCAATCGTAACTTTCATTTTGGTTTACAAGTGCAAAACAAAAACAATAGAGAACATACCCGTTTGTACGCCGACATTCCCCGTGCAAACAGTTTGACTACCTACGGACCGCTTAGAAATTGAATCATACTGAAATTAGATGTGTAATATACTTTGGATTAACAATTCAATATTATTCAATATTCAGTTTTACATACATATCAACAGTTACGTTCTAATTTTTAAATTCTAAATATATAACCTAGGATTAGTTATATATAATAGTCCAATAAAAACTGTACATTTTTGAGAACATTTATCTCCAGTTGTTAGAAAGAAAGCCCACCCTCGACAAGTGATGTACCGATTTGGTATTAAGTAGAATCAAGTGGATAATTATATCTGGTGCCTTAAATAGTGAAAAATTTGCATCAGTTATAAAGGATATTTTTCATTATGAAATGCAACACACCTATACGGGGGTTACTACTGTTTTTCAGAACAATGCCCCATGTCATACGTCCAAGAAGGTTACGTTATATTAATCTAGGTTCACTTTATTTGTTTTATATTTACATTTAGGCAATACAGTCGGTAACGAAATTAAATCCTATATTGACCTATTTTTACGTTTACAAACATTTAGCACTTTTTACTTATATTAGGCATATGTACTACTTAGTAATAAATACCTTAGATAAAACTTTATCAATATATATATATATATATATATATATATATATATATATCATTTGCAAAGCATAAATAGCATATCTGGTGTGATCATGTAGAGCATATATTTATAAAAACCAAATCCTTATGCCACAACATAAGAAGATTAAGGAAACTAAATGTTGTTACTAAATTGTTTGTTACATATGATACTCTATTCCATTCTGCTCACATTATTTATACTACCACTTTTTTAATTTTTGTTATTTTTTTATATTGATTGTGAAAATGTATTTTCCACTGAATGTATCTCTAGTGAGATATTAAAACTTAATAATAATAATAATATACAATAACACTCGTTCTAATTGTAAATCATAATACCTCCGTTTATTAAAACTTAAAAACAAACAAGTGTAATTTGTTAAAAGAAGAATATTATTGGCCAAAATACGTTAATATTTAAACAAAAAGTCACAAATTTTGTAATGTCAACAATTCAAGTAACATTTATAACTTCTACCAGCGGTTTCACATCTGAGAATATCAAGACACCAATAAAATCCCTTAAAAAACCCAAAACAAAATTGATAACGTTTAAATCCGAGCTGTAGATAATCAAATGTACGAGGGTTGGGTTTTTGTAGTTCAACTAAATCAAACCTGTATGAAATGGTACGTTATACTAAAAAAAAACACACTACCAGATCAACAAGTTGTAAAAAAGCGTGTTACTTATGAAGAATATCATTTATGTTATAAAAAATCGACTTTCATAGGATTTTATTGGTACCTTGATAGTCTCAGATTTAAAACGGCTGGCAGAAGTTATCAATAGAAGTGAATGTTACTTGAGTTGTTGACATTACGAAGTTTGTAACTTTTTCTTTAAATATTGATATACTTTGGCCAATAATATAATTCAGTTTTAATAAACGGAAGTATTATGATTTACTACTAGAACGAGTGTTATTGTATATTATAATTACAATGTTTTATTGCAAATGATATATATTATATATATATATATATATATATATATATATATATATATATTGATAAAGTTTTATCTAAGGTATTTATTAGTAAGTAGTACATGTCCCTAAGATAAGTAAATAGTGCTAAATATTTTTACCGACTGTAGATGAGCTACTGAAATTGAGTATTTATGGGAACGCATTCGGTTTGTTGTTCAATATGACATGAAACAAGAATATATCAACACTCTCATCGACAGCATTCCAAAACACCTGGATCAGGTCGTTAAAAAGAAAGACGATTACATAAATTATTAAATATTTTGAACTTTGTAATGCCTTTCATCATTTGATAACTGAAAAATTGAATGTGATCCATTTTTTATTAATATTTGACGTTATATTTTATGTTAATAATTTTACTCCATTTTCAAATTTGCACCAGCCGATATTTTATTACCTACAATATATATGTATATATAATTATGGTTTTTAAAATTATTATATAGTATTGTTTATTTTACAATTAAAGTATCGTTTTTCTTGTATGCTATGTAATTATTAGAGGTGCTTTAGTTAAATAATCACTTTTTGTGATAATTGTTGTAATGGCTGTATTAGTCTTTGCACAAATACTGTTATAAAATCACACATAAACTTACAAAAATCCATAATCTTATGCCAACAAGCACTCACCAGCGATTCACTGACAGAAGATCGATCCAAACAGTCATATTCGCCCTGACAAATTTGATGATGATATTCCGATCTTGGATGCACTGTGTCCGTCGTATTGTAAGACGCATTTTTCAAATTCAAATAATTATTAGTTGCCAATTTCGAATGACCAAATAGTTCGACTGCACTGGCCTGCGGATTAGGCTGTTCGATCAAAATGGCATAATCTTGCAAAGCCGGCTGCTGGCCAAATCCATTCGAATGATAATTGTTTGGCCCTTCGTTTGGCCTACATTCGTTCGACAACTTGCGTTGTTTCATCAGTCGCGATTCCTCTTGAGCTTTCAAAATTGACTGATGCAGCAATTGCGTTTGGTGTTCTTCTTCAAGCTATCCCACCAATATGCATAACAAGATGCTTATAATATTAGTATTGGGCAATAATTTTGAAGGAAAAAATAAAACAACAAGAGCTCAAATCGGAGGTTTGTAAACAACATCGTCTTCTCTTCATCATTTCCGAGTTTTTAAAATATTTTAGCCATGCCAGTAGTACGCCGTACAAAACTAATTGAGTTTGTTGGATTAAAAAACGACATGTACGTGTAAGTGTACGAGTGTTTATAAAAACAAAATATATATATTAGTATCTTTTGTCAGGATAAATTTCCATATCCAGATGACTATGGTTGGTAATGGTGCACCGTCGTGTACCTTTCAATAACCATTGTGCTTTATTGCACTTATTCAACAAAATGGCAGTAGTTTCTTTTTAAATGCAGTCAAAAATCCACTACACGTAAATGCAGAATATGGAGCATTATTATTATTATCATCTAAACTAGAGAGCAGGCAACTGTTCGGGACGATCGTCACACTATCTTGGCCGGGACTTTATCTTGGAAACAATGGCTAAATCGGTTGAATTGACATATCCCTACACGCCTCCGAAAATCGTAAACAATGGAAAGGAATGGTTCGAGATGCTGTGCCAATTTGGAATTAATGAAAATGTGACTTTGCCACTAACTTTTGTTGTTGTTGTTGTTGAATACAAACTCCAATGTTGCCTTAAAACAAATAATTTACCATTTTTTTCCGACGACGTGCATTTTCAGCTTCAATGAAATTTTGTACTTGAGCACGTTCTCTGGCCAAACGTTCCTCTTCGCGTTGATCTATTAACAATTGTTTTGCTTTTTCCTCTTCTTTCAAACGTCGCTTTTCTTCAATTTGTTGCAAATTTATTCTCTAAATAGAAGGATTTTCAACAATTCATAATTATATAACACAACTGTTCGAAATTAAAAAAAAAATTATTGGACAAGTAATATGTCGCCGTGTTAATGGCTAACTTTCTAAATTGTTACCGCAGTCAAGTACATATTTAGCTATCTTTAAGTCGACATAATCGTATACCACTAACATGCAAAATTATGAATAATTCTGATTGGTCAATGTTAGTAATTGGACGTTTCATGTAATTATTTTATTGGTTAATGTGCATTTTTATTTATTTTGTTACTACTTTAAATATTTTGACGGCGAATGCATCTTTCAGTAGTAGACATTTTAGCGAAGCCAAACATTGGCCCGCATTTGGTGGATCGGTGGTGCCCATCCTAATTCGAGTCGACCGCTGTAATTGCAATTGGATATGTAACTTGCCTATAACATGAAAATTTGTAAGTGCATTGCATTTTGCAATAAACATCACTTGGAGCTGTCATGGGGCTGGTTAAGAACAGATAGGAATTGGTGTGCGCAATTGAGAATAGAATAGATATAAATTAGTTTATTTGGTAGAAAAGCGGCAATCCAGCAACATTTTATTGGAAAAAGACATAACAACCTACTACGAGTAGTACTAATAAAATTGAACAGTGGTCAAGTGATTCTGAAATTTGCTTAAATTCATTCATTTCATTTTGATTGGTGACGTGACGTCACCTATTCATTATTTCCCATATTTATACGATATATAAACAATCGATTTCGGTGGCTTGATAAACGTAACACAACGTGGAAGAATAACAAAGTTTCTTGGCTGGTAGACGGCATCCTTGTGACGTCGCCAAAAATTGACGAAACCGCCTAATTTTTTGTAAGAGTTATCTCCCTTAGCCCAAGGGCTACATATGGTATACGTATACTTTTAGATACCTTTTAAGTATCTTGGATGTATGTTTGCACCCACTCGCCGTAGCGGAAGCCCAGTTATACCACTATGCACTCGGACCCTGCTGTTATTAGTCTACATGCCTATAGGCACCTAGTCCAGGATGCACCACGTGGAAGACGAACAGTCAGGAATATCACCATCATTAGAGATTGAGACTTTATAAGCATTACTCAAATCCTCAGTTAAGCCATTCAAGCATCTTATTTATTTATTACAATCAGCTTAAATACTTCAGTAGAAATACATTCAGGATCATAGAATACAAAAATAAAGTGCATTTTGGCAAAGTAAAGAATGTCAGAAACCAATAAAAATTAAGGTTGCACAATAATTACATACTCAAAGTATAAATAAAAAACGGTTTCAGTAACATAGTTATAAAAAAAACGTTTCAAAAAACCTTATACATCTAACTTTTTCTGTTCAACTCGAAAATAATAGCACATTAGCTCTAGCAATATGCTTAAATATTTTGGCGTTTAATCAAATAATCAAATAACCTAATCCGACCAGTTTCATCACGTTTTTTTAAACTCAGAATCTGTTATTATTGCTATGTACATTTATTATTATTTTATTTACTTATTACTTCAAATGTTTTAAGGGAAGATCATTCAACAGTAGGCGTTTTGGCAAATCCGAACGTGGAGATCAAACCCATTCTCACCCAAGCGGATACACAAAAGCTTGTTCCTTTTGAACAAAGCTGTTTGAGATCCATATGGGTTCGCTCGCTGTCCTCTATTGAACGCACTCATTTAATAACTAGTAACATATTTCGACCATTTCCAGATATTTGTAAGTCTCTTAACATTTATTGGCCATGTATCTCTAGCACAGTTAAAGAAAGACGATTAAAATGAATTGGCCATATTTTACGTAGATCGCCCACTCATCCAGCCAGAATAGCTATGGAAGCCCACCCATTACCCGGATGGAAAAGAAGGTCAGGTGGCCAACGGAAAATTTGGACAGATATTGTAGCACGCAAACTCAGTCCTTTTATTTATGCTAAACCCCCTCGTCCAAATGAATGACTTAAATGGGCGTCCTTTTGTTTACCCCCATGCAGCCAACAGAGATCATTAGAGGGGTTTAACTCGGGTGATGTAATTAGCATTTAATGTCAGCACACCTCAAGTGTCGTTCTTTAAGTACACACTACAAAAGTTGGCCGTTTTGCAAACGTGTTGGTTTTTTGGACTACCCTGGGTAATAATAACCGGTAGGGGATGTTTATCCCCGATGATGATGATTACTTAATTGCATTACAGTAGATAATGAAATCGCATTGAACATGAACGCACTATTATATTTTAAGGCATTAAGCATGTTTTTCTCTATATTTGATATAATGGATTGCTGTGTGTAATTTAATTTTTTCTATATTTATTTACCAGTTCATGTTTATGATTGATTTATCATTATTTTAAGAATTCCTTGTAATTGTTACAAAAATAGTTATTACTTATTGTTTTGTTTTTGTTTTTGTTATTATTCACACTAAAAATGATTTTCTTTACACCAATGCTATAAAACTGTTTTTGTCTACTCAATGATGCTGAATTTATTTCCAAAGTATCTAAGGTAACAAAAATTGTATACATATTGTTAAACAATATTTGTAAAATTTGCCTACTAGCATCTTGATTTACTTAGTTAAAAAAATTAACAAAACAAAAGTATTCAACTTGTAAATTTAAATAATTAAAATAGTTATTACATACAAAAATCATTATATTTTTGCTTAGTATACTTTATAAATGCAGTTCCAAAAAAATCAAAACTCTAAAAAATTATTACCCTAAGTAATTTATTTTAATAAAAAGTATTTTAAAAAATAATTTACCTTAAAAAACATCTAGTAACAACGTTAAAATATTAGTCTAAATAAGATTCATTTTGAGAAAAAGTATCATAATAAGACTACCAAGGATATTTTTATATATAACTACAATAAAAAGCACAAATTGATTTTATTTCTAAATATAATGTTTATTATTAGTTTAAACGAGGCAACTTCAATACTAAATATGTGCTTGCCTGCGTTTCGTGAGCAAGTCGCGCACGTTCATTATGCTCAGTTAAATCCATATAAACTTGTTGCGTAATTCTTCTTGGTTGATTAAATTCCGTTTTTGTGGATTGTCCCAAACTTTGATCTATTTTATTTTCACTATTTAATTTGCGCAATGCAAGTTCATCTAAAGATTGGAGACAAAAACTAGCAGAATTGAAATGACTAGCAGAGGGATGTGGAACATGAGAATTACCATTCATAATCCTAAAATTATATATATATATATATATATATATATATATATATATATATATATAAACAGTGTAATACTAAATGAATAAATAATAAATTTTAAAAACCTACTTAAACAATGCATCAAAAACAAAATAATTAAAGTCATAAATGCTAAAATTAAATTAAAATAAAATAAAACTAACACTATATAATCCTTAATTTAAATAAACAATTGTAGTTAAAAACGTTTCTAAAAATTGAAACTGATCGATACCTGGTTCATTCTTCAATAAAAAAAATAAAAAAATTTATTTTTAAAATTTTACAACGTGACAAACGTAGCTAGTGATGAATTTAAAAATAAGTAAATAATGGTTCTTGTCATACCACCGAAACCTGCCAAAAATGCTTCCCTTAAAAGAATTAAACAATAAAAATAAAATTAAAATGAAATAATGAAACATTCAGTTCCTGATTTCTAATATACATTTTCAAAACTATCAAATAAATAGTTAATCTCAGTTATGGTCAATATAACTAACCTGTGTGAATGTTTATTTAAATTTTTAACCATTTCTTCTTGATTATTTGTTTCTCCAAATAATTGTTTTTGGTTTTCATGTCGAAGTTCATTAAAAAAATCTGATTTTCGATTGTTTCCTTCTTTTTCTCTTTCACGTAACAATTTTTGATGCATTACCTGGGCGTCCAATTCAGCTTTCCACTGTTTACGTTTCCTATCCTAAAAAGATAAATTAATCATACTGACGATTAGTAATTGTATTAAATTTAAATTATACATAAAGCATTTTTTTATTCTCAGCTTACATTTTTGAGTAAGTACTTTGGTATACCTATAGATAACGTTTTCATTATAAATTAAAACGTAAATTCTAATATGTACAATATTTAAAACCTACTGTAATTGTTGTAAAATAACACACGAAAATCAGACTACGATTTGTTTTCAAATGATTAGCATTTTACATATTTAGATTTTAAAACTAAAATACAACATTCACATTAAAATCCAATTAATACAGAAATTTATAAATATATGCTATGGTAATAGCAGAGGTAGTTTAGATACTAAATCTATAGCTAAGCAAATATCGATTTCAGTTCCACTACCGATACCATATACAACCCCTTCATAAAATACCCATTTTCTAAATAATGTTTTGCGTATAATATTTAAAACATTATATATATATACTCTTTCAGCCTGTTCTTCATCTTGTTTAAAGCCAAATAACATCGAGTTAAACGTGGAAACGTTTGAAAGGTCATGTTCTTTAAAACTTCTTTCTTTAATACTGTTGGTGTTTGAATCATCACTCTGGTATTTTTCGCCAAATGGTACAACTACATTTGTTTCTAAATTTGAAAAGTTTTCATTTGTTGAATTAATTCTTTTATCACACAAAGCATAACTTCCCATTGTTGAAAGTTCCGCTAAAAAAATAAAAACAAAAAACAATATATAAACGAGAATTTATTTTTTACAGTATATTTAAATACAATTAAAATATTTGAATTAACCTTTTTCATTTTCCCACTGTCTTTGTTTCTTTTCCATAAATGATAATTGTTTATTTTCAATTTTTGGAACTTCACAGAAATTTGTTTTAGGATAAGCCTTATTAACTTCGATATCGTTAACCTGTAAATAAGCTTTAAAAATGATTAACCATACTTGAGAAGATACATTATGTGGTGCTAAATTATTTATTGTAATTATTTATGTAAAAAATAACAATTACCTATTGACTTCAATGTTGTCTTAGCATCCAAATAAACGTGAGACAACACCTTTACCAGAGACTCTTCTGGCAATTTATCACGATTTGATTCAAAAACATTCTTCATTACAGAGTTTATTAATTCCTCATTTGCTAAATTCAACTTTTCCTAAAAAAAAATAAAAGTAATAAACCGATACTTTTGAATTTTGAGCATTGTTCGTTTTTATAGTTGACGTTTTTTTTAGTAATAGATCTATGTAAAAATAGTCACTTATAATAAAGAATACCATTATCAATATATGCACGTAAATAATTTAATTCTTCAGATGAAATAATCGAAACACCAGATTTTGACTGATTTGTAAACTTTTGTATATTATTTTTCTTTTCAGATGAAAGTGAATAATTATATTCATTTTCTTTTAATACTTTTTCTTTTGATAAATTATTTCGGTTTTTAGATAACTCTAGAGCAATATATAAAAAATAATTGTAATTTACTATGACCCTTATCCATGGTTTTGATGTCAAATAACCCGAAAACAGTCATACACGCGCAAAAACTCAACTAAAATATGAACTTTGTGTTATCTTGCTACCATAATTTCAAACAATTTTGATGCAAGCAAACTAATTAGTTACACTTTCTTTTTTACAAATTTTTTGTTATTTTAAATATTAAAAAACGTATATATTTAAATATATATTTATATAAAATTATTAATTAATTAATTTTTATTTATTAAATACTCCACGTTCAAGGTTTCTCTAATGTTCAATTTTTTAATTAAATAATGTTTAAATTTATATTTATTTATGTAAATAAATATTTTTAAAATTTATGTTTTAATTAAAATACATTCACAAAATCGACACTGACTTTTCTAAAAATTAAGAATTTATTTAAAATTGAGCAAGACAAATATTTTCGGTTAAAAATATGTAAGTTTGTTTAGTAATGTTTTTAAAACAAAAATATTTTTGTTAATTACAGATACAAATTTTTTAAAAATAAAAAAACATTTTTTATGGATAAACTGAAGAACATGTAGCAAGTTTGATCAATGAAAATTAAATACAGACAACATAGCTATTCAGCTTGTGATATTTTCCATAACCAATTAATTAAACGTTATTAATTATTGTAATTATATTTTTTTAAGTAAACAAACATTACATTTTTGTAATTCGACAGTTGTATATGTTCAACAAATGCGCTGAAGCTACCAATAATTGAATTTAAAACCTCATTAATTAACAACACTTAGTTATTTGTTTACATTAATTGTGCTTACAAAAACAAAAATTTTAAACTAACGTTATTTTAGCCATGTTAAAAAATACGCAATAAAACATAAAGATATAACACCTGCTTGTGTTGTCTGGAAGATTAGTAGAATTGCACCAATATCTTCTAATGTTCAGTGATTTGTAATCTCGACGATAACGAAGTCTGACACCTATAATATGAAAACTCTCAATTAGTCAGTAAAGATATATGTTCCCAGTATCGGGAAGTAATAAAAAACACAAGTCGGGGAGGTCACGTATACAACGAAACTGTACAACAAGTGAATATTGTTATGCCTGGGCAAGGTGATTTATAGCGAACTGAGCGTATTTATTGAATGAATACTTAATTTCCAACCCATTAGTCCCGGGGTTTAAAACAAGAAGTCAAAACACGTTTAGACCAGAATCAAATAGTACCAATTACACATAACATATATATAGAAGTGGGCTTGTTATCCACTCACTGGCTGTCTGTCCCACACTCGGACTTCATTATGATTGGTCCGTTGAGTCACTTATCGATTGTGGTTCGGTGTCGTTTTTGAAAACGATGTAATCGTATTTTTTTCTTCCATGTTTACTTCGATAAATGTAGACGGGTATCGTTTTCGCGTTGATTTGCGTAACCTTAAGCTTGTCGTTTGCCATTTGTTTGATTTTTCATTTGCCTTCTCATTGTCAACCAAGCTGCAATTGCTTAAGATTCGTTGAAATTAATCTTCGCTCTTCCCCTCTCCTTTATTTTTAAGCATTTGACGCTTAAATTTATTGACCAGTCGTTCGACTTGTCCGTTTGATTGAGGATGATATGCAGAAGACTCTGTGTGATGTATGTCATTATGAAGACAATATTGAGCAAATTGAGCAGAAATAAATTATGGACCGGTATCAGTTACCGTTTTTATCGATGCAACGATTGTTTCATTCTGATCGCTGGATTTCGGTAAAATTAATCGTAATAAAGCATCAGCTTGCCCTATCTTGTTCGTTGCATATGGTACCGGTCTTCTTCTTTTGAACACTGGTGTTACGTTTGGACGCAGTTGCAAATGTGCTTTGGCTTTTGTACAACAACCAAGGGAATGTTCAAAAATCTCACGGTATTGTGAACGGATATTGTTGATAATAATTTTGGACTGGTTTTCGTTCTCTTGCACGGTTTTGATTTTGGTGTTTTGACACAGTTCTTTTATTGACAAGTTTTTTACATCAAATTTTGCTATTAGATCAATGCCAAATAGATCTAAATCTTGTTCGCGGACCACATGTAGTTTATGATTAATTGTTTTATCGGCGAACGATAATGAACAACATGTTTCACCCATGAAGGTGAGTCTTCCTCCTAACGCGTTTATTGCAATAGTCGACGTCGGAGATAAAGGCGGTCTTCCCAAGTTAATCCATGTTCTCCTTGAAATTAAGGAAATATCTGATGCAGTGTCCAATTGCATTTTTATTAGAGTTCTATTGACTCCAATAATAAAATACTTTCTGTTATGGATTAATTTCACTTTCTGTGATGGGCTGCGTGAACTGTGTAGTTGCGTTAATGTGGTTTTTGAGATTAATTGTTTTTTTTGTTGAAAACATGTCTGTAGTAGCCTTCTTTATGACCGATTTTATCACAAATATTACATTTGTGTTTTGTGTAGTTGCAGAACTTTACATAATGCTATTGACCACATTGCCAACACGCTGTAGGTGGTTTGATTGGCATATTAGTTATTTTGTGTTCTGTGACTTTTGCTGTTAAAGTTAGGTTAGACTCTTCAATAAGTTTTGAATTCTGCTTCAAATTGTGCAAACGTTGACATTCCTCTGTTAATGCTTGCAGCGTCAATTCTGGATTGGCCTCCAGTTTTGATAATAATTGGGTAAGAATATTAGCATCATATTGCGACTGCAACCCGGAGATGAACATCAAACATTTAAACTGATCAACTGACATTTGATTTAGTTTAAAACGCTCACATTCATTGTTAACTAGCCCGGCAAAAGTAACAAAATTGTCTGATTTAATTTTTCTTAATTGAAAACAACGATAACGTATGCTGAACACGGACGATTGATCGCCAAAAATTTTTGATAAACAGTTGATTGTCTTATCAAATGACAAATCTGTAGATGTTTTGGGAAGAATGTACTGAATAAATTTGTCATGTTCATTTGTGCCCAGTTTTCTTAATAAGGTTCTGGTCTTCCATTGATCATTTTTATTTTTGAAATCCTTGCTGAATATATTGTCAAAACGTTTAAACCACGCTTCAAAAGTTGAGCCATTTACTGGATCAAAATTGAATTTAGTAATAGCGTTGACAAGGTTATCTATAGTTTGATTTTGTAAAGTTGCATTCTTTGAACACGAAGAAAGTGCAATATTTGACATCATTGTTTTTATCAAACGTAGTTGAGCTGCCTCAAATTGGATTTGTTGTTGTTGAAGAATAAGTTTTAATTCTTCTGCAGAAATTGACATATTTGATAATCTGAATGGGTACGTGTGGGTAAGTTTCCCGTCGCCAATTTGTTATACCTGGGTGTTGGGCAGATTAGTGTTTAACCGAGTCGCCTATTGTCTGAATATTTGACTTCCTAACCCACTAGTCCCGGGGTTTAAAACAAGAAGTCAAAACACGTTTAGACCAGAATCAAATAGTACCAATTACACATAACATATATATAGGAGTGGGCTTGTTATCCACTCCACTGGCTGGCTGTCCCACACTGACTTCATTATAATTGGTCCGTTGAGTCACTTTTATCGATTGTGGTTCGGGTGTCGTCTTAACAAATATAATATACAAATTGTAGAAATGTAACGGTTGTTTTCTATGAAGATTAGATATAAATAAATAGGTTGTCGTTAATAATTTTTTATAGTTGCAACCTGTCATATATATATATAATATATATATATAATTTAATAATAAAAATTTGTTTTATTGTTTGATTTCCAATAAAGTAAGTGCATATTTATTGTTATCTGTTTTATTTGATTAGTTGTAATGATTGATGTTTATAATTAATTTCTAATACAAATTATTGAGTAATTTTCTTTAAAAATATATTTTTTGATTTGTACGTTAATTTTTTCACTGTTTATTGCTTAAATATATTTTACAATGTTGTATATAATTTTATATTTAAACATAATTTAAACGGTTTGTATTTGTTACTGAGTGATAATTTATTGGTAATTTACATTGGTTGTTATGCTTTTCTATTGGTTTATATATACATGGATTGTTATTGACCAATAAGAATAATATTTAATGTTGTTTTTTGTGTATTTGCCTATTACAATAAAATAATATAGAAAATGTTGTTTAATCGTATTTGTTATTTCGACTACTTCTGTATTATACTATTATTGCCTGTTTGGACTAAAATAATACCCTAACAAACCATTAATTGTTGACTATTATCGTTTTAATATAAATAAATAAAATAAATTTAATATAACATATAATAAATAAAATATATCTATAATTATATTTTTAATAAAACGTTAACTTGGATAAATAAATTTAAATAAATTTTGCAGTGTAATGACAACTTTGTTTACGATCAATGTATAATATTCAAAATTAAGTTTTATTAAATTAATTAATTTTTATAATTAGAAAAATAATTCTAAATTGTTTAAAAAAATATTTTAATGTAATTAACTTTTACTTCAGCCTAAACATTAATAAATTACTGTTATTAAAGAAATTATCTGTTGAATAAAAACAGTGCATATTAAAAACTGTAAATTCTAATTTGAACACGAACGATGTAACAATTTATAACAAACAATTAAATTTAACAATTTCTAAAGTAGATCTGAATGTGACGCACTTTTTTATTTACTCACCAATTTTTAACTCACTCTAAAAATTTTTATTTGACTGAAACACGGTATACGAATTAATAAAACATTAAAAATATATTTATATATTTGAATCAAAACACACTAATTAAGAATGCATTAGACAAAACTACTAAAATTTTTATTTATATTTTTTTCAGTGTACCTAATATATATATATATATATATAGATATATATATATATATATATATATATATATATATATATATATATATATATATTACAAATTGCTTCTGTAACTCAAATCTCTAAAATTAATTAGAAATTTTCTAAAATTAATTTGAAAACTTTATCATATATCTATTAATTTTTGTGTTTATATTCATATTTTTTCAATTTATTTATTTAAACTATGTTTAAAAACGAATGTTTTTTAACAATTATAATTTAATTTTTAATATTATAAAGACAAAATAAAACATTTAAAAAAATATTAATAGTATAAATATAAATTAACATTATATATATATATAATTTTTAACGATAATGCGTTAAATTATTGATCATTTTTATTATTAAAAAACGTTTTGTATGTTATAAACTTATAAAAAGTTTATTCTAACCTTCATGTAATTTCAAACTAATGTTGAAGTGAATTTTTCGTTTATATTGTTAATAGGTAATTTGTGCTTTTTTAATGATTTAAATTATATATGGCATTATTGTTATAAATTTTTGTTTTTATTTTGTTAATTGATTTTTTTATGTTGATTTCCTAACATTTTTAATAACAAAACAAGTCCGCTACACCAGCCCCCTTGTAGAAAAAAGGTCGCCGGTTATAATTCTGGAACTCTGAAATAAAATAGACAAGAGTAATAATTAGTTAATACAAAATATAGTTAGAAAACCGAACATTGCTTTTTCGCATTCTTCCAAACTTGTTACTCGAAGTCGATGTTGTCTTGTCTTGCCTGAGAATTGATTTAAGTTTAGTTAAAACTTCTGGAATCTTGCGATCATACGTTTGTTCCTTCTCCGTTATTACATTTGTATCTTTACCGGGTATTGTTTTATCTATATGTGCAACCTTAAGTCGGTCGACACTAACGTTTTCTTTCTTATTATTTTAAATTGTGAAGATCTTATCTTTCCTCGACATCACTTTAAATGGTCCTTCATATGCAGGTTCCAAGGGTTTCTTAATGCCATCAATACGTACAAAAACATGCATGCAACTCTGTAGGGCTTGCAGAAGGAAAATTTTTCTTTTTTGTACTCGCGGGTTGACAGGTCGTAACTTTTGCATAAATGTTGATAAGCGGACAGCGTATGATTCTGGATTGTCAACTGTTGACTCTTTATTATTGAAAAATTGACCGGGTAACCGTAACGTTGTTCCGTAGAATAACTCTGCTGTTGTACAATCAATGTCTGTCTTTATAATACTACGGATTCCCAGAAGAATAGGAGGTAGTGCTTCTGACCAGGTCGTGTTGCCTACTGCCTTCAAGGAAGATTTCAATTGTCGATGAAAACGTTCGACTAAACCGTTTGCTTGCGGGTGATAGGCTGTAGTGCGAATGCATTCCGTTCCTAACAGGGAAATAAGGCATTTAAACAATACAGATTTGAATTGAGCTCCGCGGTCGGTCGTAATTGTAGAAGGGCAACCGAAATTTGCTACCCATCTTTCCACGAATGCTTCTGCTACTGTTTCTGTAGTAATATCCTTAATCGGGACTGCTATCGGCCATCTTGTAAATCGATCGATACATGTTAAGATATAACTATTGCTTTTTGAATACGGCAGTGGTCCCACCAAATTGATATGTACATGATCAAATCTGGCATCTGGTTTAGCAAAGGTACCTATTGGTGAAGCAATGTGTCGGTGTACTTTAGATTTTTGACACAGAATACATTGTTTTGTCCAAATTTTAATATCTTTCTGCATATTTGGCCATACATAACGTTAACTAATTAGTTTCTGAGACGCTGCGACGCCAGGATGTGAAAGATTATGTAGAACCTCAAAGACTGTACGACGTAAACTCGGGGGAACTAAAGGCCGAGGACATCCTTGAGAAATATCACATATTACTTCACTTTCTCCCGACGAAATCTTGATCTCTTCTAAAATTAAACTTGATTGATTTAATTCATTTAGTAATGGCAAATATTCTTGCTGTTTCTTTGCAAAATCACCAAAATCAATTTTGTTTATTTAACTGAACTAATTTCAATTCTTGATAAAGCATCCGCAACCACGTTTGCTTCCCCTTGAATGTGTCGAATATCCGTAGAAAATTGCAAAATATAATCTAAATGTCTGACTTCTCTTGGAGAGTAACGATCAGATTTTGTATGAATTGCGTACGTTAAAGGTTTATGATCTGTTAATATTACAAAATCCCGACCTTCTATAGCGTGCCGAAAGTGTTTAACTGCCGCATAAGTGGCCAACAATTCTCGTCCAAAAGTACTATATCTGGATTCCGTAGATGATAAACGCTTTGAGAAAAAACCCAAAGGTTTCCAAACATCATTTACTTCTTGTTGTAACACTGCACCAATGGCGTAGTCGGAAGCATCAGTTGTTAAACATAGAGGACGAGTATAATCTGGATAAAACAGTAGAATTGAATCAGCTAGCAAATTTTTACTTTCTTGAAAAATTTGTTTTTTTTTTCATTTAAATGAACTGAGCGAGGGTTACCTCGTAACAAATCTGAAAGCGGTTGTATAAATTCAGCGCATTTTGTCAATCGTCTAAAAGTTGTATTAGTTCAATTTGCTACGTGGAATCAGTTCTTTATCCTTATTGTCAATCGTCTAAATTGGTGGGGACGACGTGACCCGAACACGCAACCTTATTTTGGAATAAAACGGCGATAAAAATTCAAAAATCTCAGATACGAACGTAGTTCTTTTACAGATTTTGGCTCTGGAAATTTTTTGATTGCTTCAATTTTTTCTTTACAAGGTTGTATACCTTCTGACGAGATTACATGACCCAAAAATTCCAAATTTTTTACTCCAAAAACACAATTTTCTTGATTAATTAAAATATTATTCTTTGCTAATCTTTCTAGCAATATGTACAAATGCTTTTGATCTTCCTTCACTGATTTTGACGCAACAAGTACATCATCCAAATAAACGTACACAAAATCCAAACTTCTAGTAATATTGTCTATTACTCTTTGGAAGGTTTGTGCCGCATTGCGAAGACCAAATGGCATTCGTAGGAACTCGAAAAGGCCAAATGGTGTTGTGACGGCCGTTTTGCAAATGTCCGATTCGGCTACGGGAATTTGATGATAGGCTCGAACCAAATCAATTTTTGAAAATATTGTAGATCCTGTGAGATTTGAAATTACATCGTGTATACGGGGTTGGGTAACTGTTGAATCGAGTAGCGGCATTTCACGCTCGGTAATCCCCACATGGTCTCCAGGTCCATCAGGTTTTTTTACCATATGTAGTGGTGATGCCCATGAACTACTAGGTCTGATAATACCTTTATTTAATAGGTCGTTAAATTCTCTCTTTGCCGACGCTAATTTATCTTCTGATAAACGTAGGGGTCTACAAGCTACCCGGGGCCCAATGGTTTTAATATGATGAGTAGTTTTAAAAAATGTTCTTTTTCAACTACAAAAGGTTTAGTTAGTTTCGGGAATGATGAAAGTATCTTGTTCCAAATAAGTCGCTCTTGTTGCACCTTTAATCCAGTGACGAAAATCCCCTTACGGTTAACATGGCAACCCGTAAAAATATCATTTACATTGGGATCCAATAACCGTTTTTTCTTTGGGTCGACCAATAGTTCGTAAAATTGCAAGAAATCGATTCCAATTAACCCATGAGGGAGATCTGCCAACATAAATTTCTAATCAAAACGACGGTCGGCTAATTGTATTGTTTGATAACCAAAGGTTGTTATTGTCGTTCCGTTGGCTGCCGTTAAAATTGGACCTGCCGTAAATTGTTTATACCCTTTGCAAGGATAAACACTGATCTCCGCCCCGGTGTCGACCGGCCACTTTGTGTTATTTACCTTATCGCGGATATAGAATAAACCACTTTCTTCTTTTCGAAAGTTTGAAGTGAATGTGGTATTAATCTGTTTTCCAGGGGATCGTCTGATAGAAAAGGAACACGGAGGTGTACATTTTGACGTTTTTTGTCCAAAAGTTGCATGGTACCAACAGTATTCATTGTTTGGTCCCACGTTTAGGGCTGTTGAATCTCGGAACTGAATTGGACAACGTGTGCACACCTTGTGTTGATAATATGATTTCGTATAAGATTTTGGGCTATTTGGTTGCTGAATTGCGTTGATGGATGATTGACTTTCGTAATTCTTACTATTTCGTCCGCAATCTTTGCCAAATCGTCTACTGAAACGTTTTTTTGACTCACAATGGCTGCTTGTGCCTCTACGGGTAAATGTTTTATCCATAATTCCTTTACCCAAATATCGTCCAAACCCAAATCGAGAGCTTCTTTTTGGAATTCACGGATAAATTCTGAAGGCTTGCGATCTCCCAATTTTCTTTGTTCATTCATAAAGACATGAATCTTTTTCTTTACTTTTTGAATACTTTCGAAGAACTAATTCTTTTAATTGAGAATATGACCGATTGTTCGGTCTCAAAGCCAAACCGCGTATATCCATACATTTCAAGAGGCAAAGCTTGCATTGTAGATTAAAATTTTCATGTTCGTCATTGATATTATTGTGTAAAATGAACATTCCATTAAACTAAACCATAATTCTGGGTCATTTGGTATAAATGGAAATTTATATGTTTTATCTTGGCTGATTGATCATCTTTAACCATGTTCACTTTACTTGACGATGAATTGGGCTGAGTTAATTGAAAAAATGGGCTGTTTGAATAATTTGAAAGTACGTTCTTATCGTCCCCACCAATTTAGACGATTGACAATAAGGATAAAGAACTGATTCCACGTTGGCGGACCTACCCCATGGTTTAAATGGAATCGATTTTTGCAATTTTATGAATTATTGGTCAATCCAAAGAAAAACGGTTGTTGGACCCCAAGGTAAATGATATTTTTACGGGTTAAGCATGTTAATCGTAAAGGTATTTATATCACTGGTTTAAAAGTGCAACCGGAGAGACTAATTGGGAACAACATACTTTCATCATTCCCAAAGCTAACTAAGCCATTTGTAGTAGAAAAAGAGCAACTTTTTAAAACGCGTCATTATATTGAAACCATAGGGGCCCCGGTAGCTTGTCGACCCCGTCGTTTATCAGAGGATAAATTAGTGTCCGCGACGAGAGAATTTAATGATCTATTAAAGAAAGGTATTATTAGACCTTCAAGTAGTTCATGGGCATCGTGTGGTTTTACTATTATTTTTGTTGATAGTTATATGCTTAATTTTTAACGACTTTTGTTACTGGAATAATGTTTTTTTCTTTTTTAATGTGTATTTACAGTTATTTTATTCTGGCAAGTCATTTATGGGGTCTTATATTTACTTGTTGGCGCTTGCATTAAAACCCATTATTTAGAATGGAATTTGAAGAGATGAATGCTATGGTTAATGAACTTATTTTAAGTTCAAAACTTGATACACATGAAACCAATATTTCCGATAACATATGGTTTAAGAAAGTTCAGAATTATACCGAAGCTATTTTGAAATTTCAAAATGTTATGGACGTACATTCGTGTAATTTCAATCCTCCATCTTCTGAATTTTTAATTTTTATTGGAGGAATAATTGGAAATTGCAATTCTTCATACAAATTGCATTTTAAAGATGAATTGAGGTTATTAACGACCGAGTTGTTGAACAAATTATTAATTGTTTGTAATGTGGATTCCGTTAGAAAGTTGTTACTTTTACAGCCAAGAAAATCCAAATCTGTTTTTTCCAATTTGGGAGCTCAATTTGTACATAAATGTGTTTTTTATTTTAATCAATGTTCGTCATCAGAATGCAAAGATGATCCGTCTGTCTTGTGTCCTTTGATAAGAGATGCACTTATTTGGCTTACATACGAATTGGACTATCCCGAACTTTCGGATGACGAATTTATTTCCGTCTTGCAGCCATTCGGTTTGCGACTTACTGAAGATTATCGTCCACATATTCAATTGATAGGACTTCGAGTGTTGCGCGTTTTGGCATCCAAAACCCGAATTGCTGATTGGCGATATTCAAATCGGGCGGTTGCTGTGGTATCACAACTCTTCGAGCATCGAATAGCTTGCAGTTCGACATCGTCAGAATCTTTGCTCGACGAACTCTACTTGACATTGTTCGAACTAGTATCTTTGCTACAACATTCAACAGCACATGAATGGTATAATAAACTTTGCGAGCGCATTCTATTTGATTTGGATATAGAAACGAGAAAAAGTCGACAACATGTACTTTTGGTCAGTCTTGAAAAAATTTTGGAAATTATGGAAGCATCGTTTGCGTTGCATAGTCGGAATTTTATTCGAGTGGTATCTAATATTTTATTGGGACCACGTGTTCCAGTCAATGTACGTTACCACAACACTAATATATTGTTTATGTACGGTTTTTTAAAATGTTTTACATTGGGTATAAGAGGAAAAAATTATTTTTTTTTGTTGGTTTTGACGAACAACAGTGTGTACTATATACTTTTTTTATTTTTACAACGTACCGTGTTGGTATCGATTTTTTGTGTTATGAAGTTAGCAAACAAAACAAGTTTTTTTTACTTTAGACTTGGTACCAAGTTGTAACTAGCCCCAACGTAAAATTATAGTTGTACCCAAATGTCTGTGGAATTATTAATATTATTTTCTACACTTATTTGGTTGGACAGTATTTTTAGATATTTAAATTGCTCCGGACTAAGTGGAAAGTTTTTTAAATATTGGCACGCTTTTGATAATGTACTACTTGGTTATGATACAAATACGTTCATAAGTATTTTTTTAGTTTTAATTTAGTAGTGTCTAAAATTAACAGGGTACAATAAAACAGTTGGTAATTGTTTTATCTTAGCTCTATAAAACGTAAAAACCAATTTTTACACTTTTAACAAACATTATACAGATACGTCTGATTCAGAACGATCAAAGTGCAAACGAAAGAGCAGTCTACTTGCTTGTATTGCAATGCGTTTACAAATTTGCCACATTTGTATGGCCCCTGGCATCGCCCTACCTACTTCCCGATCTTATACCTCCACTTGTGGCCTTTGTCGACCTCGAATCGAATGAAACGCCGTTGTCGAAGGAGCCGAACGAAGTGGACGAGATGTTGTCGAAAATTTTCAAGACGTTTGTCCAATTAGAATCGCGTCTTTTGACAGATGTTTTGCAGCCTTTGTGCAGTACTGTTCCACGTTTGGAACAATTTTTACAATAGATAAACTTTTTTTTTCATGATTTTTGGATAGATTTATTATTATTGTTAATTAACAAAAATATTGTAAAAATGTAATTGATATGAATGTACTGTAAAGAATTGTTTGTAATTTTTAATGAAAATTGTTGTATGGGTTTTTTAATAATTAATAAGGAAGAAAGTAACTTTAATTTTAGTAAAGTATCTTTTTGTATGATTTTATAAGTTGTAAATACTGCAGTTTCTCAATATTAGAGGTTATTTGTAATAAATGTGTAACTTATTATTATATTATTTATTATACAAAACCCTTTGCTTTAAAAATAAGATAACATTTACAGCAAAACAACAACAAAGTCTCGTTGACATTGAAGATTTTGCACAGTTTGGGTTGACACTGACATACGATCGATTAATAAATATAATTTAAAATACTATGATGGATTAGTTTGTAAATATGGTCAAATATGGGATTTGCAGTTTTTATGTTTGTTAATTACCAAATAAAAAATAAATACATAATTTATTTATTTTTAAAATTGACAGTATACGTAGATTTTGTACATTTTATTCGTAAACAATTCTTGTTTGAAAATTACTGTAATAACTACATATGTCTTGTCGAGTGGTAATTTGATGTCGAAATTGTTTTTACATGCAAAACTTTTATTATTTAATATTTATAATTTATATTACTTAATACTTAATCAGTAGAACATCTTGTGCTTGTAAAGATACTGCTGCAGTCATTTTGTTTTTGCTGTGAAGTTAGAAGATTTGATTGTGGTTTCATCATTGTCAAACAAGTTGTTACGTAAACAGGTTTTAGCAATTAGAGATGTATATAAAAATGGTATAATTTTAATGTTTACACTTTTCTAATATAGTAGTATATACGTACAAATTTATTTTTTCTGATATACTGCTCAGAAATAGTTTATGTTGAATATAATTTTTATCAAGTTTATTAATAACTATAATTTTGGATGTTAATAATCTCAAAAATTTTAGCAATGCTTGTAAAATCTGAATTTTTATTAACAGTTATATTCCTATTTCCGTAAGTCCATGTGGTGTATCCTGAACTCGCCTTAATAAAGATAAGGAATCGATTGCATGTTGGCATATCTATATATCTACTTTATTATATAAGCTATACCTTATAAAATCATTATGCTAAGGAGGAATATCCTTATATAATCAGACAATTTGACTAGTTATTGTAAACAGTAAAACCGTCACAAAGATTATTATTACTATTTATTACAAAAACTCTTTTGCTCTGAAAATAAGCATAAGGCAAGAAGATAACAATTAGAGCAAAAAAACAACAACGAAATCCCACAATTTAAAACGAACATGAGACAACAAAAAGTTTTCATGTATTTAAACATTCTGCCAAACATTCATTTCAATTAGATCTTCCCGAATGATTCTTAGCCGGGTTTTCTGTAGTCTACCCCCCAACCTTTCTT
This sequence comes from Cardicola forsteri, assembly GCA_025895645.1. NCBI lineage: Eukaryota > Metazoa > Platyhelminthes > Trematoda > Strigeidida > Aporocotylidae > Cardicola > Cardicola forsteri. The sequence continues at coordinate 86,010 of JAKXYG010000612.1, forward strand.
TTACCATTTTCAATCTTCCATTCCAAAGTCGTTTATGCTGGTCTTAACGAATGTGGTAAACGTAGAATTTGACCAAGTAATTTTCTTTATCACAAATGCTGTTTTTAAGCGAAAACTTGGTGTTACTTTTCTATATTCGTCGAACAGATAAAGGTTTTATCATATGTAACAAAAAGTGATGTAATTGTTTGAGATTATGTGCGAATACAACATTAATAAAGTTATGATTGTCTACAACCCCTTAAATAATATTTCAAAAATAGTCTGTAACAAATCAAGTTTTAAAAAATGAATGTAAGGGTGCTCTTTGTTTAACGATTATGTTTATTAAAAATATACTAAAACTTTGCAAATAAAAAAACATATTTTTAAATGTTACTTGTATTTTTGCAGTATTAAAAGTTAATAAATAATTTCTCGGGGAATAGAAGGACACAAAATAACAGTAACGCTAAATGTTACATTTTACATCAAAAATAGAAATAATTGGTATTGTGAGAGTTTACGTAAATTTTGAAAAAAGTATTGCATTTTTTAAATTGTAATTTTTGTCTAAGTAAGCATATATTTTATTTTTATTTTAATATCAAATTTAAAATAATAGAAATAACGTATATTTAATAACATTTATCTTGTTGTAAATGATTGTTTATTATCTGCAAATACGTTATTATTTGAAATATATTCTTTTATTAATTAATACAAATAAATAACAATGTTTAACGAACCAATTATTTATATATTTATTATGGGCTTATTTGTTATTTATACTAACAAAAATATTTGTGTTACTGGATTAAGGAGGTAAATTGTAAATATTTATTTATTGCATACTTATTCAACGTATAAACAATAGTTAACATTTCTCGTATATCAAACTGTACATGAATAAACAAGATGTACTTTTGCTATTACAAGACGTGTTTGAAGCTGACATATATATTTGAAGTTTTTAATTGCCGATTAGGCCGCGTCAAACTAAAATAGCAATAAAATTAGATGACTAAGCGTTTCAATATTATTATTTGACCTTTGTATGTAATAATTATAAAGTATTAATTCATGTATTATTATTATTATTATTATTATTATTATTATTATTATCAAATTAAAACGCAATAGAAAAACATTCTGTTATAAAAGTATGTGCAAATTGAAATTGTACGCATATACAGTTTAAGTATGTCATTGAAATGTGTTTGTTTTACTTTATACCGAATATATTGTTAATTTGTGCTACCTACATCGGATATAACTTGGGTATAAAGCTAATCAACGTAGATTTATATAGTAATAAAAACCATAATAAATACCAATGTGTACACAGTTTCAATGATTACATATTTTGCCACCGTTAATTAAGAAATAAAGACGGTGTATACCAAACATCTTTGTAACATATGGACTATAAAATACATTGATATGTTTGACAGCATAGAAATATATGTATAAACACAATTCAAAATGAGTTGTTTATATATATATATATATATATATATATATATTATTGGTTTGTAATGAAAACAAGCAATAATGTTGTTAAAAATGTTGCTTAGACTACAGACTGGTCGTGCTGTAGAGCAGTGGTAAAAAGTACAAAAATAGAAATTAGCACAAAGATTGCCCCGAGACAAATAACATCAAAATAGACCTGAGCGACATTTTAGTCGTTGGTTAAATAATTGGGGAGGGGGCGGCTAATTTTAAATTTTGAAAGTAACAAAATTATTTCATTTGTGTAATTTTTGAAACCAAGAATTAAAAAATTGGTACCAAAATATTAATAAACTAATAAGTTAAATATAAAATTTATATGTATTCTAATGCTTAAAAAATGAAAAAGATTAATATAATCAAATATTACTTAATAAATTTTACACCAAAGTTTATATCTAACTGAAAGTAATTATTTCTTATAATAGAATATTTAAAATACTAATTTGTCAAATTAACCAACCGTGTAACCAATAAACAGTTTCAACTCAAGATCTGTTCTTTATTTATTGTTTAATTTTAAACAATGCATATTACAATTTTGCTAATATAATTACTATACTATGGATATATTTTTAATTCCATTATATGCTAACAAGCTTTTGCTCTGGGTTTCATTTTTTAAATCCGTCTTAAAAATACTTTTTATCAATACATGGTCAGTTATAATGATTAAATTGGATTTTATCCACCAGAGTTCATATCTAGCTACTTAGCCCACTTATATGTATTTATAACAACCAATTACTAATAAATTGTTTTTCAAGCTTATATCTGGCACCTCTAAACAATAATAATAATAATAATAATAATAATAATAATAATAATAATAATAATAATAATAATAATAATAATAAATGGTATAAATAAGATATTTTCTATTATTGTCCTGTAAATTGTCAAAATACAAAGGATTCCTTTAACCAAACACATACGACTTATGCAGGTGTTCAACACAATTAGTCTATATATATATGCACATTTATCTGAATTGTCTCATTTTTATTTGACATATTATATTCTTCATACAAATAATCAAATACAAGTCTTTAATTTTTTAAATCACTGTTAAATTATACTGTGACTATTCTAAAAGTGACAAAATGTCTTAAACAAGTAGCAAACACATTTTTTATAAATGGTCCAATGTATAAACCAAAATGTGGAGTTGTGGAATATTCATACGCACTATTTTCCTACCCAAATATGCTTGATCAATACAAAAACAATGATGTTTTTTTCTAAATTGCCAGTATTTTTTTCAAGTTTTAAATGTTCTACAAACAATTTCACATTTTGTTAAAACAGTATATTTTAACTTTGTGATTTGTTAGCTTTAATTTAAATATTATTGGCATAAAGAATATGTTTTTTTAAAAATAATTATTTACTTTAATAAGTTATTTTTTCAATCAATAAATTGAAGAATTTGTTATCGTAAACGTGTAGGGTATTTTTAAATGTAAATATTTGATTTAATAACGTAGCAAATTTATTAACTAAATTATTATTTTAAAAAATTATTAAAAAAAATAAATTATTAAAATTATTTATTAAATTTATTGACTCTACTGTAGTCAGTCTCAAGCAAGGTTTTCCTTGATCAAGGTTAGTAGCCTGGCCTTTGTTAAAAACATATTTCTAAAATAAACAACGAAAGGACACCTTTTTATTGAATTACGTCATAGATTTCGTTCCGATGACGAGATTCGGGGAAAGCCGAATAAAATTTCCCATCTTCGATATGCGCGATAATTTAATGTACAATCCACATAGAACAATCTTGTTGCTTCTTGTTACTCTACAGAGCGAAAAAATTGTAAGTAAATAATTAATTAACGCCATCACATTACAAATTGTTTTATATTGTTAATCTTTTAGTTGTCCACTTTTTAATCTTGCCTAAATCAATTAAAGATTTTTAATTTTAATGTTTTTATCCAAAAATAATTTAAAATATAACATTGTTAAAGTTGCAATTAAGTCACTTATTTTGATTTATTATTTATTTATAAATAATCATTCCTACGGCAATATATGGAAGTGAAACGTGGAAAAAAACAGACAATATTGATAAGATGGTGGATGTATTTCATCGTCGGTGTCTTAAAAGTATTTTAAAGATTACCTGGCGCGATCACATTTCAAATGATGAGATCATAAAAAAAACTGACTCTCGTTCACTCCATGACATTATTACAATTAGACGAGGAAAATTACTTGGTCAAATTCTACGTTTACCGCCCGAAAGACCAGCAAGAACGGTTTTGGAATGGACAATTGGAAATGGTAAAAGAAAGGTTGGCAAACCAAAGAAAACTTGGCTAAGAACTATTCGGGAAGATCTAATTAAAATGATTGTTTCATGGGCACAAGCAAAGCGTTTGGCAGAATGTTCAAATACATGGAAACATTTTGTTGTCTCATGTTCTCTTTGAATTACGAGACTTTAATAATTATTTTTGCTGTAATTGTTATCTTATTGTCCCATGCTTATTTTTTAAAGCAAAAGGGTTTTGTAATAATAATAACAATAATTTATTTTTACGACTTTGAATGTTTTACGGAAAACATCATCATTCACCGGTAGATATTTGATTAAAGCCAAAAGTAAAATCCGCATTTGGTGTCGGCGATGGAGATGTCCACCCATGCTCCAGTCGACAGCTGTACCATTAGACCACCTCGGCACAATAAAAACTTTTTTTTATTTAAAATTTGTTTGAATAAACAAACTATAATGGATTTTAAAATATTTTTACTAATGTTGCATCAATAATATTGATGATAGATTGTACAAAACTCCATCAACTTTACAAATACTGACGCGATCTACATATATATTCAATTGTAACATATGCAAAGTATGGCGTGTTTTTCTTTCCAATTATAGTTGACTGTTGGCGATAAAATGCAATTATACTTACCAAACATATAAATTGTTGCAATAAAATCAGTATTTTATTTTTGTTTTAACTAGTTCACTTATTTCACATATTCTTAAAGATTAAACTGCATTAATAAAGTCATTAATTGAAACCATTTTGCCATTTTAAAAATTAACGCAAAAATTTATGAGAGTATCAAATCTAAATTAATTTGTTATGTCTGTTTTTTCGTAAAAATAAATGTTGAAAATTAAAAATAGTGTCAAGTATTTAATAGTTCCTTTATATACCTAGAAATATTTATTTAAAAAGGCTGAGTCGGTCAAAATGGCATATTTTAAAAGCTACTTCTATATAAACGTGGATAATAAGTTGAAGTTACATAATTTTTATAATAATTAGCCTATTATTATTTTGTGCTTAAGTTTATTAAAAATGAACAATAACTAATCCTTAAAATTGATGTTAAACGCACATTCAAATCTGCCCTGATTGTGATATCATAGTAATTATCAAAATAAACATTTAAGTATTCTAATCTATATAAATAAAAATAATAAAAATAATTTTTAAAAGATTTTAAAGAAAAATTTAAAAACGAATTAAATAATTTATTATTTACGTTTAACCTTAAAATTCCGCTTATATGCTTATTTTGCCTTCTGATTGCATTGTTTGTGAAATGAACAATAGTGCTAAAAAAGGTTTTCATCTTACCAAAAATGAATATCGTGTCATTAAAGAATTAAAAAATAAAGTATTTTTACCCAAAAAATTGGCAAATTTATACAGAGTTAACCTTCAACAATTTATCGGATTATTAATAGTGAAAAACCGCGAAATTATGATAATGTTGGAAGAAAACGTGTAACAAGCACTATGAATTATCAGAAAATTGTTATAGAATTTAAAAATTATAATGAACATATTTCAGAAACTAAAAGAAATAGTTTAAGCAATTTTACTTATTCCACAATTAAAAACACAGCAATAGAATCTGGTTTAACGCTTCAATCACTAAAAGTTAAGCCATTTATTACTAAAAAACAAAAGATTAACCTTTTGTAAACAGTGGAATGAACGACACTTGTGTTATTGGCGTTCCATGTACTTCGTCAATGAATCAATGATTCAGGACAAACCATTTGGCACAAAAACAAAGTGTTGTGCAGGTCCAGTTTCCAAAAACACTTATACCCGGTTGTTAGAAAGAAGCTCACCCTCGACAAGTAATGTGTTAGTTTGATATTGAGTATAATTAACCTATCAAATGGAGAATTATATATGGTAATGAAAAAAACGAAAAAAATAAAAAACGTGCTTCAGTTATGAAGGATGTTTTTCATTATCAAATGCAGCACACTTACATCGGCGTGACTACCGTTTTTCAGGACAATGCACCATGTCATACGTCTAATAAGGTAACGTCATTTTTATCTAAATTCACTTCATTTGTTTTATGTTTACATTTAGACAGTAGATGGGCTAAAATCGAAAAAGCTATCTTTCACTCAGTTACCATCTAACAGCTCGGACATTAATGTTATTAAACATCTTTTCAGTATGCCAAAGCGCAACATCAATAAGATACGGAAATTGAGGATTTACATGAACGCATTCGGTTTGTTGTTCAATATGAGATGAAACAAGAGTATATCAACACTCTCATCGACAGCATTCTAAAACACCTAAATTAGGTTGTTCAAAAGAATGGCGATCAAATAGACTATTAAATTTTTTAAACCTTGTAATGTTCTTAATCATTTGATGACTGAAAAAATTGCATTTAATCCGTATTTTTATTAATAGTTGACGTTATAAATCATGTTAATCATTTTACTTCATTTTCGATTTTGCACCAGTTGATATTTTGTTACAATTTTTTATTACTCACAATATATATGTATATATAATTATAGTATTTTTTAATTATTATATAGTATTGTATATTTTGTATTCAAAGTAACGTTTCCCTTGTACGCTATGTAGTTGCTAGAGATGTTTTAGTTAAATAGTCGCATTTTTGCAGTAATTGTTGTGACAGTTGTATATATATATATATATATATATATATATATATATATATACAGTATAGCTATATTTGAATTTAAGTGGGCATAGGTTTGATTGTCACTATCGGTACTAAATATGAACCCTTCACTAAAGTGTTTACTTACTGAAAAATAATTCTCGTGAAGTATTTAATAATAATAATAATAATAATAATAATAATAATAATAATAATAATAATAATAATAATAATAATAATAATAATAATAATAATAATAATAATAATAATAATAATAATAATAATAATAATAATAATAATAATAATAATAATAATAATAATAATAATAATAATAATAATAATAATAATAATAATAATAATAATAATAATAATAATAATAATAACAATAACAATAATAATAATAATATCCTACTTTATTTTCTAGCGTAGCATTCTGATTAACAAGTAAATTATACGCAACCCAAATGTACATGTATCAAATGGCTTAAATAAAAGAAATAAATTGCAGCAAAACTTAATTCAATAATACTGATCACATATAATATCGATTATTTATTTATTTGAATCGATGTAGACAAACAAATAATTATAAATGTACCCAATAGTTCGTGTGTGTGTGTGTGTGAATGTGTGTTGTTTTGAAATACAACTGTTGCCCAGTCAATTGGTTTTATTAAGGTCGGGTGAACCGTCCTTCAAATGGAATAAACTCTGCGATGTCTGTGGTGACGAAGACGTCGAAGACGACGATGTAACCGATTTCAACTGACTTGTCAAACTTGTACTGGTCGCCGACGAATCGTGCTGATCGGAATGTTCAAATTGTGACCATTTCCCCGACTCCAGTTCGGCTGTGTCATTATTATTATTAGTAGTATTATTATTCAAATTATTTTGCTCACTAGTTGTTTGGAACAAATTGTTCGGACCTGATGAAATTTCCATTTTTTTTGAATTGTGAATCAATTCGTTCAACAACTGATAATGTTTGAACAAATTTTCTTTGTAATTTACTGCCGAATTTTCAGTTGATTGCAATTTTGAATTGGACATTTCTAATTCGTCCAACTTGTTTTTCATCGTTTTGTCAAGACACATTTTTGAATCGATGGCTTCCAGTGGGGAAGATGTTTTATTCGTTAAAGAGGAATGATTAATCAATAAGTCACTAAGCAATTTTGGATCCAATCCGTTCAACTGTGACCAAAAGTTTGCATACTGATGATCCGTTGTCCAATAGGAATTGGCGCCAACATTTTCACAGCCATTCGGTCTATGATAGCCCTTTGCAATGCTTTCTTGAGACTGCAAATAGGATTCACACATTTTTTTATTTGCCAACACGTTGTTCGAATAAATTTTCGACAAGCGCGCCATAACATCGGACGTCGGATGGACCAGTGTCGGCGACTGATCGTTGCCAATTATCGTGCCGTGAAGATTGACAACATCGTTGGGCAAAGTTATGTTGGCAAATAGGGGAGCAATTTGTGAATTGACATCTTTGCCGGGATTTTGTTTTTTCCACTTGGTTCGTCGATTTTGAAACCAAATTTTGACTTGTGTTTCGGTCAAATTGAGCGACAGTGCCAAATTCAAACGTTCGCAAACGGACAAGTAGCGTGTCGTTTTGAATTTGTTTTCCAACGTTACCAATTGTTCGTAAGTAAACGCCGTACGTGCTCGTCGAGGTTTGGACGTATTCAAATCGCTGGTCAAATAATTGGAGCCCATATTTTTGAAATCAAGATTGGACTGACCTTGACCTAGACTTTCGGTTTCGCAATCGCTCGAATGTCCGTCATCGCGGTCATTCAATTTGCTTTCGTCAACACTACTACTGTCATTATTGTCATCACTATAACTACAGTCATCATTATTATTATTATTGATACTATTGGAAAAAATACTATTATCAACTAATTCAGAATGTGTGTATTTGCGCTCTGTAACAGCATGTTTATCGTATACCAAAGTGTCAAAATAATTCGTTTGTTTTGTACATTTTTCTTTACTTTTCCCACATTTGTTTAAATAATTCAACTGAGAAAAAGTACAACCATGTGTATTTTTTGAACGTTTGTTCTGAACACCAACCAATGCGTCGATATTTTGGTTGGCAACTTTTCGTTTGCAGTTGGTGTCATGTTGAGAAATGCCATAATCCAACATGTCTCCATAATTTTTATTGAAAACATTCTGACATGCCGTTTTGAGGCCCAATTTATCTACAATACAAAAATTTACACATTTTTATTGATTAATAATGGGCTTTTATTAGATTCCAAACAAAAATAATAGAAAACGTAAACTGTGACATGAATTCATTTCGTATATTCTCTTCAGTTACAAACATAAAAAATCAGTATATATATACATAAAATTATATATGATGTAATTAACATAAAACAAACCCTAATCAATAATGGATATTCTGAAAATTTTATCAATTTCTATTCAAAGTCACTCACAGCTAAAGAAAAAGTTGGAAATAAAAACAAGCCGGTTTTTATAAAACTGCCTTTCAAAGGAGCTGATGTAATAAACCTCCTAAAAATTAGGCTTAAAATGCGATAAAAAGGACATACTCATTAACCCAATTGAGAATGCTATGTACCACAACAGGTCTGCCTTTGTCTAAGGTAAAAACAGATGAAGTAATGTTCTCCACCTCCCATTGTATTTACCAATTTACTTGCAGTTGCGGTGACAAATATATTGGTCGGACAACTCGTCGCTTATCTAAACGGGCAAAAGAACACATTCCCAATTGGATTGAAAAAGAGTTCAACTCAACTGCACGTGTGTGCACTTCGTCAATATCACGTCACTTGGTTCAAACAAAATACCAATAATAATTGTTTTAAAGTGTTGATAACTTCTCAAACTGTTAATATGTTAAAAACACTTGAATCTGTGTACATTCACACATTAAAACCCATTTTGTGTGCACAAAAACAATTTGTAAGTTCATTAAATTTAGCGTGGACTTAACATATGCATGTTGCGTATCTGTATGTATATGTAGTTATTAATTTTAAGTTAATTACATCATATAATTTTATGTATATATATATATATATATATATATATACTGATTCTTTATATGTTTGTGACTGAAGAGAATATACGAAATAAATTCATCTCACAGTTTACGTCTTCTATTATTTTTGTTTGGAATTATAAAGAGAACCCAATATTATTAGATTTGTCAGATTCACTTGAATAACAAATCCACTTGGTTTTGGTTAACAATGGAGCACTGTACAGCCGTTTGATCCTTATTTCGAATCATCAGCAGTGTATACCCCTTTCAAGTTTTACACACACACATGACCTTGAACCCACGCCCTATCTGGTGTCAGGCCAGCGCCGAAACCACTGAGCTACGAATGGTTCAACTTGACTCTCTAAATTTATTATTTACAGTGAATCTAATCAATTCTAATTGTCCAGTGTCCTCAAATACCGCTACGTTACTCCCGGTGTAGCAAGTGAGTGATCTTTTCTACTAGGACTTTACTTTGTTATTGCTGATGGTGGAGTATTAAATACAAAGTTATGTTGAGTTTGTATCGGGTCTAGTAAACGTTGACTCATTCCCTAATACGAACGGCTTCAAGACTTTCAACCGTCGCTAATTGTAATTCCTCGTTTGGTTTTACTACTGTCCACTTGACGAAAAATGCTACTAGTAGAAGAGTGAAGTTATTAATTTGGATAACATTTTTATTTTAAAACGCGTGTCTAAAAATGTATCTAAATAATTATGAAAATTCTAATTTTGGCTTGAGTGAAACACTTGAATACTTTACAATTATGAAATGGCTAAAGAGTCATATTACGATTTTTATTACCAATAGCACTTTAGTGGATTAAATGAACTAGGCATTATACTTATTATGAGGTTTTCAAGGTCTAATGTAATAAAATTGCCCGATTGACTGAATAATAAATCCACTTGGTTTGAACCAACCAGGAGCACTGTACAGCAGATAAACTTTTTTTTTAATTATATTTAAGATTTGGTTCTTTACATATTTTTATTTTCAGTTATTTAATTAAATTTTAAAAATTAATCATATTTTTGTTTTCATTCATTGTCAATTATTTGTTATTTAATTTCCCGACCAAGATAAAAAAGCAACACAAATTAAAAATTGAAAAATAAATCAAGTTATATTATAAACCCATTTTCTTACTAAGAATTGAACAAGTAGTTGGCATAACAAATGCACACGTAATTAACTATTTTTGCACACAAATAATGATTAATTGGAATAAAATTAATAATAACGTTTATCATTTTTCTTTCAAAATAAACACATTTTGAGCATAAATCATATTTAATAAATATGTAAAACATTAAAGGAATGGGTCAGCCAGACACATGACACCTATCGTACATATTAATTAACTCCTAGGCCCGTTATTCAATTATTAACCCCTCACTTGAACTTGGCACACACACACACACACACATACACTTATAATGTAGCATATCTATAATTTTCACTACAACCTTTTGTTAAAAAAATCAATACTTCCAATTAGCAATTAATGTATGATATAACTTTAAAAAAGTTTTAATGGACCAAAATATATAATTGTTTTTAAGATATAGTCAATTAGGTTTAAATTACAAACTGTTTATTTTCCCCATAGTAGCTGTCAAAAAGTTGCTTATTCATTCATAACATATTTGCACGTGTTCAAAATTACATTTCTAATGACCTTGTTGAATGTAGAAAAAAACACTTAAACAAAAAATGGGTGACCTTAATTTATTGCATTCTTTAAAAAATTTTAATTATTTACACATTAATTTGAAAACAAACATACCAACAACATCATAAATAAAAATACGATTGCTATCAAAACGTTTTTAGCTGTTTTGAATTAAAATTGAACGTTTACAAAAGAGGCACAAAATTAATAAAATTAATAGTCGTTTAGGCAATTTTTCAAATACAAATCAAAAATGAAGTTGATTTAATGTAAAAACAATGAGTCATTTTAATTTTGGGTCAAAGTATAAAAAAATTGCGCTAATATTTTTATCATTTGTTTATTTTTATGGAATTATTTTAGAGCTTAGTAATAGTACTTTATACATTATTTTTAAAAAATAAACCGTTAAAATGTTGATACTTTGTTGCCGCGGTGCCCTAGCGATACAGCGCTCGACGTGGACCTGGGTGGACATGGGTTCGAATCCCACCACCGGCCCACACATGCGGGCCCACGTTTGGCTTTACTGAAAGATACTTCAAAGTAATAAAAATAAATAAATAATATGCACTACAAAGATTACTTTGTTAAAATTTTCAATACAAATAAAAGGCACTATTAACAAAAGCAAAAATATTAATAATTATTATTATTATTTGAAATGATCATTATTTTCATTGGTAGGTCAATGTCATAGTGATTATCAATCAATAATATAATAGAAATTAAAGCTTAAGCTTACTAGTTATATTCAAAATTGGCAGAGGTCAACCAAGAAAAGCAATTATGTAACACCACAAGTGTCAATCCTATTTAGTAAAAATTACGCTTAACATTCTCCTAATTTGTTAACATTAAACAGTTTTTTGACATTTTGATTGTTTAACTATTTTTACTGTAATTTAATATTAGAATGTCATTGTTGAGGTATACATTTTTATAATATAATAATGTATAAAAATTGAAAAATAACAATAAAACGTTTAAAAAAAGCATTACAATATTGTTTGTAATTAAAAAGATAAAATTTTAAATATAATAATATTTTTATTAATATTATTGTTGTATTATTGTTTGAATGCTTTAAGAGAAATATTTTTTAGCATTTGGTACCGATCATTTCATTCATTCATTCATTTTGGTTGGTGACGTAGTCACCTCTTCATTATTTCTCATATTTATACGACATATCAAACGATCGATTTTGATGGCTTGATAAGCGTAGACAGACGTGGAAGAATAACAAAGTTTCTTGGCTGGTAGACGGCATCCTTGCAAAAATTGACAAAACCGCCTGATTTTTTGTAAGGGTTATCTCCCTTATTCCAACGGCTACATATGGTATACGTATACCTTTAAATACCTTTTAAGTATCCTGGGTGTATGTTTGCACCCACCCGCCGTAGCGGAAGCCCAGTTATACCGCTGTGCACTCGGACCCTGCTGTTACTAGTCTAGATGCCTAGAGGCACCTAGTCCAGGATGCACCACGTGGAGGGCTAACAGTCAGGAATATCACCATCATTGGAAATTGAGACTTTATTAACATTACTCAAATCCTCAGGATCATTCGCATCCCCATTTGGTACCGATGGCATTAACTTAACAAATGTATCAAATAAAATTAATAATAATTTTTTACTAATTGTTGACATTTTAAATTTTTTCAACTCTTGCCATATTTAATAGAAAGTTTTTGGCTAATTTGTAGTTATTAACGTAAACACTGCAATATTACACTTTGTTTATGTAATCAAATAAGCACAATGCCTAAACAAACGGTACTAATTAAGATAGATATGTCGCCTTTTTATTTGCTATAAAAATGGTTCTTGTGCTAATTCATTCATGTGTAATATTTGTAATTTTTTGCGTTTATAGTTTACTTATATTTATTTGCATATTGCATATTTATTTTACATATACATTATTAAAAAAACTTGAATTAATAATAAAAAATATTTCATCTAAATATATTTTAATAAGTTATTATTATTATTATTATTTGAACAGCATTTTCAGAATTACGTTTATAAAAATGTTTTCCAACACATAAGGCAATAGGGCAGTTTGCCCATTTATTTTTAAATAAAAATAACTACCATTAAACAAAATTAAAATAATTTAAACATGCATGAATATAGTTAAAATAAATTAAAATATAGGTCTAACATGGTACAGTATAAATAAAGTTATTTTCATTTATACTAAAAATTGGAAAAAAACTTGATAAAGCTACATTTTTAAATTACTAATAATTGGATGGTTCCTTTTGGTTACTAATTAACGACCTACTTCGAAACTAATTTAAACGTCTAAATACGTAGCAAGAATTAGTTCGGCTAGTTAATATAAATGTTGATATTGAAATGTTTGCTAGTACTTGTACTGGGGTGATGACATGTGGGTGGGTATGGATTCGAGTGCCAATAATAATAATAATAATGATAATAATAATAATAATAATAATAATAATAATAATAATAATAATAATAATAATAATAATAATAATAATAATAATAATAATAATAATAATAATAATAATAATAATAATAATAATAATAATAATAATAATAATAATAATAATAATAATAATAATAATAATAATAATAATAATAATAATAATAATAATAATAATAATAATAATAATAATAATAATAATAATAATAATAATAATAATAATAATAATAATAATAATAATAATAATAATAATAATAATAATAATAATAATAATAATAATAATAATAATAATAATAATAATAATAATAATAATAATAATAATAATAATAATAATAATAATAATAATAATAATAATAATAATAATAATAATAATAATAATAATAATAATAATAATAATAATAATAATAATAATAATAATAATAATAATAATAATAATAATAATAATAATAATAATAATAATAATAATAATAATAATAATAATAATAATAATAATAATAATAATAATAATAATAATAATAATAATAATAATAATAATAATAATAATAATAATAATAATAATAATAATAATAATAATAATAATAATAATAATAATAATAATAATAATAATAATAATAATAATAATAATAATAATAATAATAATAATAATAATAATAATAATAATAATAATAATAATAATAATAATAATAATAATAATAATAATAATAATAATAATAATAATAATAATAATAATAATAATAATAATAATAATAATAATAATAATAATAATAATAATAATAATAATAATAATAATAATAATAATAATAATAATAATAATAATAATAATAATAATAATAATAATAATAATAATAATAATAATAATAATAATAATAATAATAATAATAATAATAATAATAATAATAATAATAATAATAATAATAATAATAATAATAATAATAATAATAATAATAATAATAATAATAATAATAATAATAATAATAATAATGATAATAATAATAATAATAATAATAATAATAATAATAATAATAATAATAATAATAATAATAATAAGCTATTTGAAAGGCTCCTACTATTCAAACTTTCTACAGTTAACACTACCAACAGGTTTCGATATCTTGGCTGTTGATACCAAAAAACCGAACTTCCAATAATTATACCGATTCCACCGATAGACATTGCATAGATGCATACGACACTATTCAAAAATAATTCTATTGATATGTGCACAAATGCGAGTTCATTAAATGTGCCATTTGAATGAATATTTACATAGACATGTGTGGACAAAGAACGCACATGCCTTGCTGCATCGACATTCAACTTTGAACAAATTGTTACATTTGCACCACCATTTGCAAAATCGTAAACTATTTCGAATTTGAACCATTTAAACTATGTGGTCTGTTTTCTGTCACATAGAAAACAAACTAAATATTTTATTGGCATACAATTATCATCATCATCATTATCATCTAATTGGGGGGAAGGTTATTCAAATTTCACATTGACATTCCAACGATTGGCATATGAAATTGCCAATGTTAATAATGGCAAATAAATAAAATGAATAAGTAAAAGTAAATTATGTACAAAATATGCCATTAATTAAGTCTCTATTTTGTTTGATATTATTATTATTCATTCATTCATTCATTTATCTAATGACCTTATTGGAAATTCATGTAGTTTGCTATTTATCGGTTTATTTATCAAATTAAACGTTTGTTTTATTTCACCTTTCCTTTTAATACATCGAATAAATTATAATTGTTTTTTTTTAATCATAAACATTGTGACAGTAATTTGTTAAAAAATTGCATTTTATTAAAGTATTTTTAACATGACACGATAAAAGAATTACATACTGCTTTTGCTTTTAAGTACATTCGAGAATAATAAATAGCATTTTGTAAAAATTGTTTTAAAAATTAGTATCATATTTCTCCATCTATAATAATTTTTTGTATCGCATCTATATCGTGCTATAGAAGCACCAAGTTAATAATTTTCTTTATTCCAATCCATTTCCAAATATTTACTGATCCAAATAGGATTGGAGTTCTACATTTTACTTTTTATTAATAATAACATAACGTTTCAAGTATTGACAAATTACCTATTCTCTACCGAAACATAATTTTAAAGTTGAATTTATCCAAACAATTGTACACAAAATTTAAAATTTTACAAAATACTTTTTCGTACATTTTTGTTGTAGTCTTATTCGTTATAGCCAACTACCAACTCACTTAAAAATAAAATCATTTGTGCATTAATTTATCATTGGATGCCATTTTCTGGTTAACAAAAAACACCAAGTGCTTACCAGTTGGGCATACAACAGTAAAGATAAAATTGTATAATGTGTTGAAAACTAGAAATAAAGGTTACATTTCCGATTTTGCCTATTTTCACAAATTGATTATCGTGTCTTATTCGAATACTTAATTCCATTCCTATTTTGAAAAAAAGGGGACGGTAAAAAGTATAGTTGACAGTCCCCAATAAAACAAGTTGATGCCAAAAAAACCAAACACAAAAGAAAATATGTACTCGACTGGAAATTGAATTTTTAAAAGCAGTGCAATTTCGAACTTGCTACTTGTTACGTACCAATCTCCCCCCTCACTATCGCAGCTATTTTTATTCATAGTACCTAAACCGAATCAACCTATTTACATTTTAAAAACTCGTGCTTATGTACAATAGCACCACGTACGTACCTTTGCTTTCGTCCAGTTTATTGGTCAATAAATGTTGACTACTTGAATCAAGCAAATCGGAAATGAGAAATGATCTTGTTTCGCAATCGTTATTTACACTCGAACTTGCATCGTGATCGACGCCGAAAGATACGTCCGTATTGTTTGATTTGGGAACTGGCGAATTGAACAATTGCACTGAAGCAGATGACATAATGTTGTTCGTATAATGTTTCAATGTTTGCCGAAACAAGTCATTGGAATATTGGACATTTTTTGTTGAAAGTAACATGTTGGGATGCATTAGGAAGGGATGGATCATATTCAAACATGATGCTACATTGATATTGGGCGATGAGACCGAATTTTCATTGCTTTCATCGGTCAGTCCATTGGGGCTGAGTTCTTGTTTGGTACTATTCATAACAGTCAACGTCGTTGAAGACATGTTGAGTGTAAAGCAGGCCCAATCGAAAGTTGTCCGAACGTTTAAATATTTTGGAATGATTGTTTTTGTGTTTACAATAATTCTGTTTATATACAACAGATCATTATCATTATCGTCATCATCATCATCATCATCATTATTATTACTATCATCATTATCGTTACTTCTAAATAGGCATACATGCATCAACACAGGCCCATGCCTGCATACACACAGACAAAAAAGTTTGTCCTTTCTTTTCCCAATATGCATATAAGCCAATTGAAAGTTGAAAATAGATAAATTAACGCCTAACAAGAGAGAAATTTTTTGTTTTTACAAGTCACTTGTTAATTTTCTAGTCGGGATTAATAATTTCTAGCCTCCCCCTATTTAAAATTCAATTTTAGGGTCTGGTCATAATGTTGCTCGGTGGTTGTGGTTTGTGTCCGTATCGAATAAAGTGGGGGGCGGGGGGGGGAAGCGAATGATGAAAAAATGTTGTGTTTGTACAGCATGCTTATTAGATGTGTGTGTGTGTGTGTTTGCAGTTTGGTTTGTTTATCATCTATCCGAAGCAAATGTGTTTGTTGTGGCATTTTGACGTTTATTTGATAAATGATAAAAACAATTTTTAAAAATCCTACTAGTTAACCTCCGTGAGTATAAGTCACATTCTTCTATCAAAAGGCGATTTCTTGACCTTGAAAATGCATATAAGGTGGAAAAATCAATATTTACACCTAATACGATTGGTATTGCGTCATCGTGCAAATTTGGTCACTCATTGAGAAACTTTTCCATCACACACTCATACAAAAGGTTATCTAACTCTTATTAATCCAGATTCAACATCAATGATAAATCTACAGGCTTAGTTTCAACTACCTGTAGCTTCGTGGTTAAGGCCTGACACCTGATAGAGTATGGGTTTAAGTTTGTGTGAGGCTTGAAAGGTATGGACTGTTGATAATTCCAAACAACTGTTCATTGCTTCCGGTTGACTCATACGACTCTTGAAAGCTCCATAATGAATATGTTTATTATGTAAAATTGCATAACACGCTTCTAATTGCTAAAAATGTTTCAAGTTTAATACCAGCGTACATTGTTTCGTGCCGGGGTGGTACAGAGCTTGAATTCGGACCTCGGCGGACATGGGGGGTTCGAATCCCATCGCCGGCACTAAAATGCGGGCCCCCACGTTTGGCTTTGCTAAAATGTCCACTGGTGAAAGATGCGTTTCTCGTAAAACATTCAAAGCAGCAAACATAAAATAAATAAATAAATAAATAAATAATAAAAATATTAACAGTTAAGCATTTAATGAATTTAAAATTATGTTTTTTTTTGGCTTACATAAAACACACGTTGTATTGTACAAATGCCATCATGAGAGTAGTTAAGGAAGTACTATTGTAAGTGCAACTTTAAACTAAATGTTAGAGATTGCACTGACAAATCAAATAAGCCAAATCTCTATTTTTTAGTTGTAAAAAACCGTCATTTCTATCTAGGTGTTGGCATTAGGTTCTGTCATCAAACTGCATTCTCAGAGGATAAGCAAATAGCCACACCAAGACCGGACATGAATATTTATTGGCACAAATATTACCAAACATGTTCGAAATTAAAGGAAAACCGGCAAACACCATGGCAGACCAAAATGGAAACTTTGACGTGGAAGGATACACCTATAAACCGTGCGAGCTAAATGTCGTTAATAACCAATGCAAATTATTGGCACACTCAAACAAAAATTGTCAATATTTATAAAATATTGTTTCTAGACAATAAATTTTGATTTTTACAATAAACAATATTGTCTATTAATTTATTATTCCAATGTTACGAGCAACTTGTCAGTGTTGTACAATAAAATGATTATTTCAGGGTTAATACATATTAAAATGCATTTTACTAATATTGTTTCAATCTAATATAATTAATCTTCTATACTTGTCGATGTGTTTATTGTACGATTTTATAAAAGTTGATCATTTTTACATGCAGTTTTAAAATTGCAGCATTTCCAATTTGATTAAATCAGTTTTTAGATTATTAAATGGTTTGATTTCAATTTAGTTACAATTGTATTTTTGAAAAAAAACAACGGTTCTTTTGCAATAGGACTCGTTTCTTTAATATATACATATATAAAGCACTAAGAACAAAAACAACAACAAAGTTCCGTAATTTAAAAAAAACATAGTTTAAAAATTTCTGTTTGCTTCCATGTGACATTCATTTCAATTAGATATTCCGGAGTCTACCAAACTTTCTTTTGTCATTATTAATTGTCAATTCCAAAACCGTTCTTGCTGATCTTTCGGGTGGTACATGTAGAATTTGACCAAGCAATTTCCTTCGTCTAATTGTAATAATGTCATGTAGTGAACGAGAGTCAGTTCTTCTCATGATCTCATTATTTTGCATCATTTCTGGAGGTTCACTAAATAGACCAATATCCTTTATATCTATATAAAGTAAGCATAAATAAAATTACATAAATAAGTAATTATTATTATTATTATTATTATTATTATTATTATTATTATTATTATTATTATTATTATTATTATTATTATTATTATTATTATTATTATTATTATTATTATTATTATTATTATTATTATTATTATTATTATTATTATTATTATTATTATTATTATTATTATTATTATTATTATTATTATTATTATTATTATTATTATTATTATTATTATTATTATTATTATTATTATTATTATTATTATTATTATTATTATTATTATTATTATTATTATCACAAAACCCTTTTGCTTTAAAAATAAGCATGGAACAATGAGACAACAATTACAGCAAAAAACAACAACACAGTCCCATAATTCAAGAAGAACATGAGATTAAATTTTTTCATGTATTTGAACATTTTGCTAAATGTTGTCTTTAATCCCACAAAACATTCATTTCAATTAAATCTTTAGCCAAGTTTTCTGTGGTCTACCCCAACCTTTTTTTAACCATTTTCAATCGTCTATTCCAAAACCGTTCTTGCTGGTCTTTCGAGTGCGGTAAACGTAGAATCTTCTTCGTTTAATCGAAGATTGAACTTTCTTTTTAGTCAACTCTGTCATTTGGGTCATGCTATCATTTATTTGTCGTTGTTTGCCTGAATAGTGTCCTCTTATTGTTTCTGTAGCAATGTAGATTTTTTACAGAGACCAGGTTGTCAACATTGAGCTCAAACTCTCATCTTCGATCAAAGCTTGGTAGTGACAAGATTAGTTCTTGTTACCCCATGCTTATTTTAAAGCAGAAAGGTTTATAATAATAATTATGTATATAATTTGTTTAATTTTATCTTTACTATTTTATATATTTTACAGGAAACGTCTTTCGCCAGTGGACATCTATGCGAAGCCGAACGCGGGTCCACATCTGTCGTGGGGGATCAAACCAGGTTCAAGTTGAGCGCTGTATCGCTAAACCACCCCCAACACGTGTAATTTGTTTTTTTTTATTTTCTGAACATTTCAAGACAAATACGGTTTATCAAGTGGACATTTGGTGCAATGCTAAACGACAGTCCGCAGTTCGGACTGGGGATGACACGCGAACCCATGCCTACTCAAAGTCGAGTCCAGCACAATACCATTGCAATGAATTTGTCCTTTTATTGCCAATTTCACTTACCTGTTTGATTTCATCAAACACAACCAAATGCAAACATTTGTTTTGACTAAATTCAAAGCAAACAGGTGTTTTGGGCCTAAAAATCGTTCACAATTAATATCCAATTTTGGGTCCTTTAAATAATTA
Organism: Cardicola forsteri; assembly: GCA_025895645.1. Lineage (NCBI taxonomy): Eukaryota > Metazoa > Platyhelminthes > Trematoda > Strigeidida > Aporocotylidae > Cardicola > Cardicola forsteri. Next base: position 106,539 of record JAKXYG010000612.1, read on the forward strand.
AAAACAAAACAGGTAATTTTTTGCTAAAGCAAAAAATGGGAGGGGAGGGGATAACACACAAATTGACGTACTTTTTTTAAAGCACCTAGTTTTTTAATAATTATAATTTGTTTGGTTCAAACAATTATAAACTGAATGTAGTTTTTTTGCCCTGAAAGCTCACATAATATTGTTCAGACCAAACAATTATGGAAAAAACGTTTTGTAAAAATTTCCAATTTGTAATTTTTCTACAAAATTAATTAAAAAATATGTTTGAATTAAATTAGAACATTCTCTTTTGACAAATTAAATTGCAACACTATTTAAATGTTTTCTTTCGGATATATTGACAGTGATGATGAATAAGGCCCACTTTATTAAAAAACCAAACTTCAATGACAGTACATTGTCGTAAACAATTGACAATTATTCAATGATGACAGTAGAAAAATTATATTTATTGCACATGCATGTATTGCACATGTATGAATTGAAATAAACGATTATTTTATCCACTTTTATGAGATGTTGACACACAAAATAGTAAAAAGCAACATTTATTCAAACCAGACGTGACCACAATGCGTCGTTTGAAACAAATGTATAATGATAATGTTTTAAAATTTAAATTTCTTATCCATACACATAATCAAGTATAATTTGTCACATGTGTAGTATGAATAATAATAATAATAATAATCGTAAATATAATTGGCAGTTTACTCGTTTGGTTCTAAATATGTGTGTATATGTATATTTTATTTAATTAGGTTAGAAGTGTTGTGTGTGGATTAATTAAATTTTTATAGTCGATGTAACCCCCAAACATCGGTTTCATACAATTTTACGATTGACCCCCGAAATTATGGCACACGTCATCAATGTTTGTTTGTTGGTTTTCTTTTAGTATTTTCCATTCGAACAAACTAAACACAGCAAGTGCATTTTCGATAAAAGTTGGTTAGTGTCAAACGAACACATGAATATATATTTGCCATTTGAAAACGATTAGGTGTTTTTCAAATTAGGACAATGTGTAAACTTGCATCTTGTAGCATGGAAAACTGTCACAAAATGATTTGAAAGTTTTAACAGATAAGAATTGTGACACATATGGCAAAGTTGGTTTAAAAACTACACGTGCATTACACAAATAAAGTTTTATAATTGAATTTATTTTCCGACACCAATTTGCATAGAGTTATTTTGATAAAAATATATGCTATTTCAATTAGTACAAACATTGTTTTTATGGAATACAATTTTTGAACAAGATTGTTCAAGAAAATACGTGTTAAAAATGACAATTTTTCGAAACGCTCTTCTTAGTTTGTAAATAAAATGAAACATTCAATGTAAGCAATAATCATAGTAAGATCTACGTATAGGAAAATAAATAAATTACAATAGTATTTTATACAATATTAGGAAGGGCTTATTAAGATAATTATAATTTAAGATTGTTCATCTTTTGATTGTTACTACTTTTTAACAATGGGTTTTTTAAGGAATTATTTGTTTTAGAATTGTTATAATAGAATTGTCAGAATTATTTGAATTTACTAGGTTTTTAAGTCAACTAGGAGCACTCTACAGTTGTTTCATCCTTATTTGGAATCATCATCAGCGCATACCCCTTTTAAGTTTTACACACACATAAACTTGAACTCACGTCCTATCTGGTATCAGGCCAGCGCCTTAAATCACTGAGCTACGGGTGGATGACATTAGACCTGTAAATTTATTATTTATAATAAATCTGATTAATTCTAATTGCCCAGTGTCCTCAAATGCTGCTACATTACTACTCGTTTAGCAAGTGAAAGAACCCTTTTACTAGAACTTTACTATATTGGTCCTTGCATACTGCCAGGTTTAATAGTCCATATGGTACGGTTTGGTTATATTAATCAATGGGTTTGAGCCAATCAGGAGCGCTGTAAAGCTGTTTTATTCTTGTTTGGAATTATTGAAAAGTTAATAAATATTCTGCTTAAGTCAAAATTAATAATTTAAACTTTACGTGTCGTTATTAAAAACTTCCTATAAACAATTTATTCTCTTATTTTATTGGTAAACAAATCAAGATAATATCGTTATAGTAATATAATTATTTTTTACAAGTAAACAAATCATACTAAAATATTTACTTTTAACATATTTAATTAGTTTAAAACTGGTACGTTTTCAAATTTTCAAATTATATTAAACGTGAAATAATTTCATTACATGTTTCAAGCATTTGTTCAAATTGATGACAATTTAGCAAAAGTGTATTTGACACGGATTGTAAAAATTGAGAACTGTTGTTTTATTTCGTGATTGAATATTGGTATTTTTTTGGGGGGGGATAATTGCTGGGGTGGCTTAGCGGTACGGCACTCGACCCGAACCTGGGTGAGTATAGGTTCACTTCCCACTACCGACCAACTAAATGTAGACCTACGTTTGGCTTTGCTCAAATGTCCACTGCTGAAAGCTGCGTTTAGCGTAAAACATTTCAAACAGTAAAAATAAAAACTTTTAAATAAATAATTAAACATGTTTTTGACAGTAGACACCTTTGAAAATTGTGAACTTGAGACTAATAAGAAGGTGGCATTGCTACTAGCTACTGTATTATTATTATTATTATTATTATTATTATTATTATTATTATTATTATTATTATTGTTATTATTATTATTACTATTATTGTTATTATTATTATTGTTATTATTATTATTGTTATTATTATTATTATTATTATTATTATTATTATTATTATTATTATTATTATTATTATTATTATTATTATTATTATTATTATTATTATTATTATTATTATTATTATTATTATTATTATTATTATTATTATTATTATTATTATTATTATTATTATTATTATTATTATTATTATTATTATTATTATTATTATTATTATTATTATTATTATTATTATTATTATTATTATTATTATTATTATTATTATTATTATTATTATTATTATTATTAGTTGTTGTTGTTACCATTAAAACACTTTAGATCATCATGCCTAATATACCTTTAAAATGTACATTTATGCATGATTTGTTTATGTAGTTTTTATTGCTTAAATATTTGACGGGAAACATTTTTAACAAGTGCAAATTTAGCAAAGTCAAAAGAAAGTTTGAATTTTGTATCGGTACAAATTTATCACTTTAGCAATCTTTTCTACCATGGTTAAAAGAATGATCATTATTATGTATTCAAAACTTAGATAACTGTAGTTTTTCTAAATTCAAATACGAGACTGTACCAACAAATTATTTCAACTTTTTTTAAAAATCAAACAAGTAGTATATGTTTATTATAAACAGGTCTTCATTGTTTCTTTAATTTAATTTAATTCATTATTAATAATAATAATCCATTTACTACTAAATACTTTGAACAAAAGAAATAGTTAGCACATCTATAAAGTAGCCAATCAAAAATACGCGCCTTTTTGAACTTGTTTAAATAAATTTAGCGCTACAATGTTTTACTAACATATTTTTTCAAAATCACATTTCAGTTAATGTTTAAAAAAGTTTCAAGATAATTGTCATTAATCACATATACTGTTTTCAAAAAGCTATTAAAACCTTCATTCTACTTCAAATGTTTAAGCTAAGTAGTTTTTAATGTTTTATTTTACACACACACACACATATATACATTTATAGTGATTTAAAAGTAAAAAATTACAATTTATAGTATATATATATACATATATATATTTAAGAATATTTGATAAATAAAAAAATAATTGTGGTTATTCAGGTATATTTCCTCGTTAGGATTGGCATAAATTAGAAAAAATAACTTTTTAAATACGCACTAAATTGAATGGTCGCACCATATTATTAAATAGCATAAATAATGAATTTGAATTAATGTGCAAATAACTTTGAACGATTTTAGGAAAAACAAATACTTTGTACATATATATATCTGTGTGTGCGTGCGTGCGTGCACTTGAACAAGTTTAGAGTTGGGAAATTTATAAATCAAATCAGATCAAACTTAAAGTCTCCCTGTGACAATATTGGTAAAATAATTCCCATGATTTTGATTTAAACAGAAATACACTTTAAACGACATACAATATACCATTTTTATATGCCTCAAAACAGGTGTCCTTGTCTATTGTTTGTGAATAATTTATTTTCTGCATAAATGAAAAAATTGCCAATGCAAGATCTCATTTCCAACATGAATTGACAAAACTTTACGAAAAGTTGTAATACTAAAAATTACATTTTTGATTTTACTTTAAAAGCGTTAGAATATAAAAATTTTATTTTACGTTCTGTAAATAATTATTTAATTGTCTTAAATTTTGCCTATATCACTTGTATCAGTTAATTCTAGCCGTAAAATTAAAAGCTTATTAATTAAATTGAGTTATTTTACAGTTAACTTGAATGTCTTAACATAATTGTCTTAAATTTTGCCTAAATCATTTTTCTAGATATAGAGAAATGAACAACATATATTAACAAACTTTTAGATAACTTTAAAAACAATTACTTTTAGACATTTTATTATTTATTTTATTTTTTATGAAAATAATTACAAAAAGCTAGATTTGAAAATGTATTATATCTTTCCAGTGACAAAATTTTTTGTTCTAAAAACATTTAGTTTTACGCATAATAAATATACTACTACTACTACTACTACTACTACTACTACTAAAATACGGTATTATAATAGCTGCATTTTATTTTGTTTTGGTATCAAGCTCAGCTATCTACTATAATAATTTATTGGCTAAATAATAATTGCGATTTCAAATATTTAATGGAGTTTCAAAGGTATTACATTATAATGTAATGTAATTCACATAGAAAAAAATAACCAAAATTTGTAACGATACATTATAAAAATCACAATAAATAAACACTGGACAATTAGCATTTACAGAGCCAATTTCAACCACTCGTAGCTCAGTGGTTAAGAAATTTGTCTGACACCAGAAAGAGCATGGGTTCAAGTCCGCGTTGAAGACTTGAAAGGCGTATGCACTACTGATGATTCCAAACAAGAACATGAAACAGTTGTAAAGTGCTCCTGGTTGACTGAAACCAAGTAGATGTATTATTCACCCTTGAAAAAGCTATAAATAATAACTAATTACAGAATAAGACTAAAAGCGTTGTGCATTTAAAAGTAATCGAATTGAAAAGTGACGTTTTATTTTATTGGTACATAATTTAACATTTACCAATTCAAATATTTTTTATGATTTTGAATGTTTTACGGAAAATTTTTTTTATTAGTGAACATTGTAGCCAAGCCAAAAGTGGGCCTGCATTTAGTGGACCGGTAGTGGGATTCGAACCCGTGCCCACTCAGGTCCAAGTCAAGCGCTATACCGCCAGACCACCCCGGTATACACCATATAACTGGCAAATGCAACACTTTTATTATTAAATAAATTAATAGTTGAATGGATAAACAAACAAAAAATGAAGGTCAATTTTTTTAATAGTTTTATATCTTTTGTTTTGTTTTTATTAGTACAGGGACAGACTCCAAATTGGGTAACTTTAAGTACCACTCCCGGAAATAAAATGCAGACCTTTATTTGATTTCGCTAAAATGTCTACAACAACAACAACAGCAATAATAATAATAATAATAATAAAAGCACAAATCTTACATAAAGTCAATATTTATATTTATTTTAAAATTCTAAAAAAATTAAACAATTTAAGTGCTGTTTAAATACAATTTAGTCAATTATTTTTCACTTTAAAATATAAATAAAACCACACTTGTAACATAAACGTTACTTAATTAAAATTTAATGAATCAAAATTGCAAACCACATGTGTCATGTATCAAAAAGTACGCTTTTGTATAGCCATGTGTTCCAGTACAAATCAGTTTCGATACAAGCATGCAACACATGTGGTGTGCGCATCTATGCAACTAACTCAAGTGTCACATTGTATTTTACTTGCAAAACAAGTTATAATTAATTAATAAATACAACTGTGAAAAAGGGAAAAGTAATCAAGAGGACGCCATTCCGGCAAACAGCGGTAAAGAAGTGATCGCACGTATCTGGATGACAGAGTTACACACAGATGACAGGGTTGAGTGAAGCCAAAAAGAAGCTCAATCTTCGATTTGCAGAATCTTTGATGCCAACGAGACTTTGTTGTTGTTGTTGTTGTTTTTGCTGTAATTGTTGTCTTATTGCCCCATGTTTATTTTTAAAGCAAAAGGGTTTTGTATAATAATATAATATAATGATAATCATTAATACTTTACATGGGGTTGTAAAGTTTTTGATAAAATTTATAAAAACAATTACATCAATAATTTTGAAATATAGTATTAAAAAATGATGAATTTTTTCAATACTTTGTTTTTCGGATTTAAAATTTTGTAAATGTTGTTTTATTGCAAACGTTTTTTGTTGCGTTGCAATCAAACGGAGATTTGCATTTGACGCTAGCAATAGAAGTATTAATACGTTGACTAATAAAAATTTGGCAACAATAAAAATATCCTTTTAAATTGATTATTTATTATAATACATGTAATTTTAAATTGTGTAAGATTAGTATTAAAAGTAAATTTAGTTAAGTTGTTTATTATGATTTTTAATCAATGCAAATAATAAAGTTTAATTTAAATTTTATATGTTAAATCTCTCACAAAAATAATTTGAAATAGTCCGTTCAAGTCGTTTAAGTCTGAATGCCGCTTCCCGTTTTGATTTAAACAACTTAATAATATTACAATTGTTGAGTAACAAGAAGATATTTCAACTTTTTTTTAATAAACTTGCCACAACTGTTTTAAAAATTATTGAAACTTTTAATATTGAATATTAAATAATAATTAGGAAAACAATTTTGTTGTTTTAACAACAAAAAATTATTAATTTTAAATGTCATTTCAAACATTTTCAATAATAATAGAGTTTTATAATTCGTGTTAAAAACATTTCAATTAACTGAATTTAAATATTTTTGTGTTGGTATTTAAGAAAACCATTTGATTAAATATTTTAAAAGCTACAATTAATATATATATATATATACTGCTAATTAAAAAATATATTTAATTGCATTCTTTACTTATAAATAAATTAAAGTAAAATAAAGTTTGCGCATAACGCTGGAATGCGTTAACGAAAATTGGTTTATCGCATTCTCTCACATACAGTTTCTACTTCTTTTTTCATAACAAACAAAAACGAAATTAATTAATTTTAATTATATAATTCAGAAAAAAATGTATTATTTTATTTAATTAAATTAATTTAATATTTAAAATAAATTAAATATTAAATGAAAATGGTTAAAACATGTTATAATTATACTTTTAAATAATAAGTGTAATTATACAAATAAAAATTTTAATTATTGGTTATAAAACAAATTTTGCTTGAATAAAAATGGCAAAACAAATAAAACATAATGCGTAGGTATATACACTTTATTTTAAAAAAATAATTAAACGTTGTCATTAGCGTTAGCAATTAAATATGTTTTATTTGAAAAAATGTCTGTTTTTAAGTCGCGTGTATTTATTAACAACAAATTCGAGTTAATTATAAATAATATTTAACTTTGCTATAACCGGTCTCAAATCCGGTTGACGAAGGAGGAGGGATGGAAAGCGCTCTGCCTCTGCAAAAACGATATATTTCTAATAAAAAAGTTAACGACAACGTAGCAAAAGTTCAATTCTAATTGTGTTTTTCTTTATTAAATGTACGTGAATATCGTGGTGTTGTTGGTAAATTGCAAAGTTTTAGTCAAAAATTATTTGGGAATGCCTAATTGAAATGATTGTTATGTAAAATTAAATGGATGCTATCGTGAAATCATAATGCCGTATTCTCTGTTGAGTAAAAGGCTTTGCAGTGTAATGCAATTTGCTACATAAAATTAATTTGACAAGTTAACATGGTTTAAATTTTTAACTTTACGTTCAAAAATGATCCACATTTAAACTATTTGTAATTTTATTGTTTATTAATGTAAAAAGCACAAATCGGTTAACCAATATGGCTAATGCATGTTTGTGTAAAATATTACAATGTATAATTTGAAAATTAATTCTGTGTAGCAAGCTTGATTTGTAAAAATGAATCAAAACAATTTAACAATTTAATTTTTAACTTTTTCCAGTTATAACCACTTAATTAAGTATTATTAGTATTATTGATTTTTCCTTTGAATGAGTTGTCAATTTGTAGTTTGCACAATTATAATTGATGATGTTTAGAAGTGAGTAAATAAACGCTGATTTTAGTTTGTTTCCTTTTTGTTATTATAATTTATGTGAATAAATAACTAAAAATAAAGCATTCTAATTAACGAATATTAGACTCAGTCATTATACAACGTCCGCGTGCTTATTAAATCTGTACCTCTTACTAAAAAAACAACCACCCTGTAGTACGCAATTACTTTATCCACGTGTTTGACTAAATATATATTATTATTTGTTTGTATGAGTTTAGTTTTTTTAATTTTATAAGACCTAAAGAACTCATTATGTTTTATGCATTTAATAACTGAATTATTGTAGAATATTTATTATTCTGTTTTTCAAAGTGCACGTAAAGCTATAACGTATTATTAGCAAGTACATTCCCAACCGATTTTAATACAAAAACATTTTGACTTTTTAAAAAAATTATTATAATTGACAGCTAATTATAATGCTTTTATTATCAAAATTGTTAATTAATTTTATTTTCCAGTTTATTTTATACATGCTTATTATCTTTGTGCACATCTAAACTTAAGTACGAAACCACAATTTGACTTTTGCACACACGATTACTGATTTGGGTTGTTATGGTAAAATCTTTTTGGTTATGTTAATACATAATTTTTAAATAGGATAATAATTGGCAGTATTAATTAAAATATTGTTTGCATACATAAAACCCTAATTTTTAAATAAGCACAAAAATATTTTGCACTTAACTGGCAAATACAATCATAATTTGACACTCGTACATTGTAAAAAAATAATTAAACATTTGCATCGTACGATAAACAAACAAACAAACAAACAGATTTAGCAACTAGTGCACTAATATGTGCTTAACTGTAGTGTACCTTTGAAAGTTTATTTGTTTTAAGGCAATCAAATGGATATGTTACCCAACGGGATACAATTAATTTGGCCACACGAGTACAAGTAATGGAAAAAAGCAGCAGGCGAATGCAAATATAGGCTAATTATCTAAAACCTACCATCTTTGGGCACCCAAAATTGTGGCTTTGTCCGAAATTAGTAAGAAAAACGGCATCAGATAAAAGAATTCAAATTAAATTAAATTGTTGCATGGCCCAACGTCAATCTTAATTTCTTTTTTTTTCATTGTATTCAAGTTAAAAAAATTGCTTTGCTTCTGTTTGCTTGTTTGTTTGGTATTTGTTAATGTATCCTAGATTACAATTTGTTTGTGTAATTTTTTATTATGTTTATTGCTCTCATGGTATATAATGTACACTAGTTGTGGCTAGTTACAAGAATGAAATATGTATGAAAAGTTTGTGTACTAATTAGTTACGAAAAAATTACATCAACATTTGAAATGTTTTTATTAGCGTTTATGAGTGTACATTTGTTTGTATAAAACAATTGGTTCATTATTATTATTATTATTATTATTATTATTATTATTATTATTATTATTATTATTATTATTATTACTATTACTATTATTATTATTATTACTATTACTATTATTATTATTACTATTATTATTATTATTATTATTATTATTATTATTATTATTATTATTATTATTATTATTACAATTACAATTACAATTATTATTATTATTACTATTACTATTAATATTATTATTACTATTACTATTATTATTATTATTACTATTATTATTATTATTATTATTATTATTATTATTATTATTATTATTATTATTATTATTATTATTATTATTATTATTACAATTACAATTACTATTATTATTATTATTACTATTATTATTATTATTATTATTATTATTATTATTATTACTATTACAATTACAATTACTATTATTATTATTATTATTATTATTATTATTGTTATTACTACTATTACCATTACTATTAACTGCTTCCCACTTATTATTTCTACATTGCAAAAATAACCAAATGCTTACTACCTCTGGTCTTTAAATCAAGTGGCCTGCATTCAAATTTGATCTCTAATTAATGTTTAGCCTTAATCGGTTTACAAGTATTGCACAGTAAACAATGAAAATGAGACGCTAATGATTATGAGAATTTGAGTAATGCTTATGCAAATCTCAATTTCCAATGATGGTGATATTCCTCATTGTTCGTCTTCCACGTGATGCATCCTGAATTAGGTGCCTATAGTCATCTAGACTAATAACAGCAGGGACCAGTGTACGGTGGTATAACTGATTGCAAGCATGAGGCAGTTAATGTTTTTTATAATTTTTTTATTAGTTACAACATATATCTATAAAAATATACTTGTGTTGTTATTATTATGTAATTTAGTATATTTTACAATTAATGTGACGGTTTTCAATACATTATGTGATAGCTGGAGATGCTTTAGTTAAATAATCACTTTTTTGCTGTATTTGTTGTAATGGTTGTACTTTTGCTTCACTTTTTATTAATGCATATAATTAATATTAATTTAATTAAAATACATAGCTAACCAGCGTCAAATAAAATAATATATTTATTAAAAACACGGTTATAAACACAGCAGTTCGTGTAACCACAAATTGCATTGTAACTATTTAATTTTGCTTCACTTTTTATTAATAATTAAAATAGTACATATTTTGCTCTTTATATTATTGAAATAGCAACAATTAATAAAAATGTTACAGCTATACAGAAAGCAATTTATGACTTTATATTGATTGAATTTTTTGAAACAGAAAGCATGTTTGATTTACCAACTACTAATTGTGCTAAATATGTTTCGAAAAGGTGCAAAACAGTCAAACAAAATTGATAAAAAAACAAATTTTGTTTTTGTTATTACTTGTTTCACTAATGACATTCCAAATTGAAACTTAATAGACACATATTAACACCATTATCAACAAGTAAATTAAAGGAAAAGTTTTTCTGTATAAAAATATTTTACATTAACACATACTTGTTAAGTAAAAATTGGCTAATTAGTTATTAATGTTTTCTGTTTTGCAAAAAGTATCTTAAATTGTGTAAAAGACGCATTTATATGGTGTGCATAAATATATTTTTTGCACGCGTCTTTGTTGTAAAAAAAAAGAAAAAAGATTCAAAGATGTCTGACAAACAATTGGGCGTTATTGATTTTTCCCTCACTAGTGGTGATAAAGATGAAAACATGTTAATATTGCGATGCTGATTAAGTACTTACGAATAACAACGATGATTAAAAATTGCGATACAAATGAAAACTTGTTGTGCACAACAAAACGGGCAATAAATTTGCATGGAAAAAACAAAACATATATATATGCTATGTGTACTAATTGCTATATAAAAAACGATGTGATATGTTTAATGTGCACAAGAATAAAATAATTGTAGAAAAATAAAACAATATAAACAATAACTTAACAATTAAATATATTTATATAATAAATTGAAGAGTAATTTACTTTAGTAGATATTTGGCATATACGTAAAATTTAAAATAAAAGTTTTTTGCATATATATATAAGCAAATAATAACATTTGAGTCATGATATCATATTTTTGCACTTTAAATATAATTTTCAATCTTAATTTCAATTAATTAACATTACAGACTCTACTATTAAATAGTGAAAACAAAATAAATAAGTACAATACAAATATTTTTAAATCTTAAATTTAGTTTTTGTTGTTTAAGTATTTATAAAAAACATTTTTAGAAAGTAGACAATTTGCAGTACCGAACAATAGTTCGAATTTAGTGCCATTGGTAGAGCAGAAAACCCACTCAGCTTTTGGCACAAAAAATGTATGCAACCAAAATACAATTTTCCAATTTATTTTGTTTGTTCTAACTATTTTCATTAATAAGTGCCTTAAAAATAATTTGTTGTCAAATGTATTTTAATAAATCTCTCTATACTACTTACAAGTATGTTTAGTAATAGATTAAATTAACTTTGTCACGTCACAAACTACAAACCGTTAAGAAATTATTTCAAATAACTCAGTTGTTTTACTAAATCACTTTTAGCAATTACATAATTTAAAAAGTAGTTTTTATTATACAGAAAATAATATAATATTATAAACTCATGTATTTTAATTGATATATATCATTAATGATATGAACAATTATACAATAAATGTCAACTAATTAATGAACAAAAATTAAGTTAATTATTAGCATAAAATACAACGTCAAATATTAAAAACATACAATCTTTAATTATTTTTGTTATTAAATAGTTTATTGTATTATAGATTGTAAAATACTTAATAATAAATGTGATTACTTTTTTGTAGCCACTTCGTTTGTTTTCGTTTAGCTTGGTAATGTAAACTCATGTAATTTTATTTTTAACAATAAGGTAGGTTTAAATAGGTACTTTCTTAATTTGGATATGCTTATAAATGTTTTATTCTTTTACATAAAAGATTAATAGCATGTATGTTATTGCCGTGAGGTAAAAACTTTCGGAAAAATAGCTAAAAAGTAACCAAAAACCATTATGACTTTTGCATAAGCGTATTGTATTTAAGCTTAGAAAATCTTCTCACACATAGAAATAAAAATTACAATTGTTTAAAGTTCTTGGTATAATTTGCAGTATAATGATTGCTTTATCATTCACACCAAACCAAGTAAATTTTATATAAAGTTACACAGCAACAAAAAATAGGACTCAATTTAAACACCAAACGGTTTAATTTGAAGAGCGCAGTTTTAGTGACCGAACTATTTTTAATTAGAATACAATTATTTTTAAACCCGAAAACCTACAAATTCTACTTTTCTAATGCATGCTATTTTAAGAAAAGTTTTGATTACATTTTTGCCAAAGTTTTTAAACTAATTATTCATTCAGCATTTAAAGATGGTGTACATAAATTTTGATCAAAAAGGTAGCATTATTATCATTAAGAACATCAACGATAACATTATTAATACGTATTTGTAATATTATGTTTTATTGTTCGACATTTAACAATTCCTATTTGGTTTTGTTAATATGCATGTGCAAATAAAAATAAACGCATGTAGGCGAATTTATATTAACAATAAAAATGTTAACATACTGCAAACGTCGGTGTGAAAATATCCTAATTTGTTTTACCAAACAAATAAAACCTTTTCTTTGTAAAAAGGAATATGAACAGTTAAAATATGTATGCACATGAGCAAGTACATTTATTTTCTTAATAATAATAAATATTAACCAGTATTAATTTTAAAATAAATTAGTAATAATGTTGTAGATAATGCAATGGCAATGTAGCAGTGGTAGAAGTTGAAATAAAACAATTATTAGAACAATCTTAATCATTAATTATAAACGTGTGCATAAAACTATTTGAAAAAATGCAAAATGCAATGCCCTTTTTTCCAATATGCATTCTCATTAACTTCAATTGCATTTATTCATTGAAACGCAACCGTATTTATTTAGCTTTTGCTGTTTGAATGTTTGGCGAGAAACGGTTTTTAGCAAGTGGACATTGTTTGGCGGAGCAAAAAGAGAGCCTGCATTTTTTTCCAGCAGTAATAGTCAAATACATGCCAACCCAGTTCGAAGTATGCCGCTTTAGACATTCCTGTCACGCCAGTACAACTAAAATATATTGTACGCTGAATGTATCTCAGTGAGATATTAAAATATAATAATAATGAATGTATAATCAATAATAATAATAAAGCTTAATAATAATAATAATAATAATAATAATAATAATAATAATAATAATAATAATAATAATAATAATAATAATAATAAACCAACGTACATATTGTACATAATGTTTTTTTAATTAAATAATATTTAAACTTTCTTTAAAAAAACAATTATATTAGCAATAACATTTCAAGATGTTCAATCTCTATATATCTGTATAACTTTTAAATATTTATTTTTTATAATGACTATTATTATTACTATTACTGTGCTTAATTTGTTTTTAGTAAACAATATTAATCAACCAAAGACTGTACATATTAAAAACCTTAATTTAAAGCATTGTGAGTTCCCCTTATAATTCCAAATAAAAATATGAGAAGATGCAAACTGTGAGATGAATTCATTACGTATATTCTCGTCAGTCACAAACGTAAAATTTTAGTATATATATACAAAGATGACATTTTAGTTAGTACAATTCATAAATATATACAAACACAAACATTACAATCAAGCTAAGTTCAATGTAGTGACAAACTGTTTTTGTGCACACAAAGTAGGTTCCAATGAGTGAATAAAAACAGATTTGAGAATTTTCAACATATTCGAAGCTTGAGATATAATTAGCACTTTAAAACAATTTTTGAAATTGATTTGATGTTTAGTTTGTAGTTGATGACGTAATATGCATAAGTATTCACTTCCGTTTGATCTATTATTGATCCAGTTTGGAATGTGTTTTTTAGCCCTATTAACTAAGCCACACATTGTCCGACTAATATACTTCTCACCACAAGTGCAAGTAGACTGACAAATACAATGTGAGGCAGAAAATGTTGCTTTAGTTGTTTTAATGTTGGGCAAAGGGAGACTTTTGGTAGTGAACAACATTTTTAGGTGGATCGATAAAGAAGTCTTTTTTATAGTTGCTTTTAACCGGATTTTGAGGAGATTCATAATATCATTTCCTTTGAATAGTACTTTAAAGTAAGTCGACTTCTTTTCGTCAGCGTTTGTACCCGGAATTTTGTAGGGCTCAGAGTGGTGCTTGACAAATTTTGTTGGATAGCTATTGTTAATTAACAATTGTTTAATAATTTCTTTTTCTTCATCAATTGTGTCCTCAGAGCTGAGTTGTACTAACTTAAGTGCATATATATACATCAATAAGCATACTGAAATTGAGGATTTGTGTGATCGTATTCAGTTTGTTGTTCAATATGAGATGAAACAAGAATATATCAACAATCTCATCGACAGCATTCCAAACCACCTTGATTAAGTGATTAAAAAAAGGCGATTACATTAATTATTAAACACTTTGTTCTTTTTTATTTAATCAATTATTTGGTAGCTGAAAATATTCCATGTGTTCTGTTTTTTTCATATTTGACGTTATATTTTATATTAATAATTTTACCCGGTTTGTAATTTTGAACAAGTTTAACTTTTATACAATTATTTTTTATAATAACAATAGATATTAATAAAATTGTAATTGTATTTTATCTATTATATACTATTGTATATATCATGATTAAACTGAGTTCTTTTTTTGAGTTATGTGATTGCTAGAGATGTTTTACTTTAATAACTACGTTTTTAACATTAATTAGCTTAGGAGTTGTATATATATACTGAAATTTCATATGTTTGTGACAGACAAGAATGTACAAAATGAATTCATCTCACAGTTTACGTCTTCTTGTATTTTTATTTGAAACCTTAGTTTGTTGCTCTAATGTTCCTTTAAAAACAAAAGTACTAAAACGGATTTGAATTATTTATTGTTAGATTATATTAAGTAAAAAAAATAATTTTATTTATTTTACTCACATAAAATGTTAAAAAATAAATAATAAAGTATTACAAATTATCCATTTTTTAATAAATTTTTAGAATTTGAACTTATGTACAATATTTTATATTGACTTGAATAACCAAATAGAATTATAGTTCACAGAAAACTTAATACTGCTGGTAGTGCATTTATGCCAGTAATTGTCTATTGATTAATAGTACTTATTAAAACAAAAATAGAATACCAATTTTTTGTAACAAAAATAGCTTAACAACAAAACACCTACTTGATTGGTCACTGATGTTAAATTTAATTTCTGACTTTGGTTTTTATTTAAAGGTGGATAGACTAGTCCGTGTACATTTAATTATGCGAACAATGTACCCACCTACTTATATTTATACTTTTAAAGTTGTTAGAGTAGTTACTATGCTTCCATATACATATATATACCCATATCTCAATTTTCATGTAGACTACTAAATCACCTGAGCTACTTACTCTTAACGGTTCTTTACTAACAGAAAAATAAGCAGAAGCAAATTATTGACATTTATTTATTTATTTTTTATTTTATGTTTGCTACTATGAATGTTTTACAAGAAACACCTTTCAGCAGTAAACATTTTGGCGAAGCCAAACGTGGGCCCGCATTTTAGTGCCGGTGGTGGGATTCGAACCCATGCTCACCGAGGTCCAAATTCGAGCGCTGTACCGCTAGACCACCCCGGTATATATTAAAACTACTTATCCAAAACAGTTTAAGCTTTTGAGTTTTAAAAGTCAGTCAACCCATTTAACAAAGCAAAAATTGACATTTTTTTTACAATTTTACAGTCAATTTGGTTAAAGAAAGAGCAACAAAAGTTGACTTACAATAAAAAATAAGAACTAAAATCTTTAAAACGCATTACTATTTTATTAAGTAACGTTTTACTAACTAGGTAAATGTTTGATTAAAATGTATATAACCTTTTTAACTGGCTCAGTAACAATGATGATGATACCAAACTGTATTGTCTGTTGTGCTCAACGGACGGTACATATTTTATATATGTCTTTTGTACTTCTATTCAAACGTTTGACCAACGAATTGCATTAATGAACTGGCCACTGTTACTACAGTATTAACATAATTGATTATATATTAAATAAATTTTATAAGTCACACAAAACATGTTTTTATTGATTTACGCTTCTATAAAAACTGATTATTCAACTTAGTTATGATTTACCTTAACAATTCATACACAGTGCTATATATATATATATGCATATTTAGGTTAACTATTTTTATTAATTACTTATCAACGTACATTTGTTTATTCATCGATTCGATTTATAAACCTCTGAAATTGAACACAAATTATTTCAAACCGTTTGTCAATGTTTAACAATCGGAGCGATATAATTTTGTGGTTATATAGTTTGCTAAGTATTAAATTAAACATTCAAACACAACCAAAGGAAGTGCAACTTAATGGAATTTGGTCTATAATTGTCAACAATACGACTTTTTATAAAACAAATGTAACCAAATTAGATTACGGCTTGGACAGTTCCATTGTTTCAGCCAATCCATTAATCGATCGCAATGACGTTGATTTGCGATGGACTGCACGTGAAAATTGGACATTTCGTCACACGTTTATGACAAAAAATTGGAAATTATCGGAGCATTCAAGTTTGGAATTTGAGTTGGATGGTTGCGACACATTTTGTGCAGTTTATTTAAATCAGTATTACTTGGGTGAAACAAACAACAGTTTTATTAAATACACGTGGAAAGTGGAAAAGAAATACATCAATCTAAAACACACCAATATACTCGAACTGCGCTGCCAGTCAAGTGTGAACAAAGCACAAGAAATTGCCCACAAACTAAACAGTACAAAAAAATTTATACCACCCCCAATGTGTTGGTTGTCGCAATACAATGGCGAATGTCACATTAATTTAATTCGTACAACTCAGGCTTCATTTGGTTGGGACTGGGGTCCTGCTATTTCTATTCAAGGATTTTGGAATATACCCAAACTGATCATATCTCCATTGGGTGTTCGATTTGAAAAATCGATAAAAGTATTTACATGGCCTAGTAAGACAAACCAAAGTGGAAATAATTACAAATATTGGAATGCTGATTTAAATGTAAAAATTCGAAATAATTTTGAACTGAGCATTGATCATGTAGTCCAAGTTAAAATTAGTATTAAACAATTGGACATTTCTATTATAAAATGGGTTGTAATTTCAAATGAATTATCTATTATTAGTTCAACTTTTACTATATTTAGAAATTATTCAAATTTAAAACTTTGGTGGCCAAATCAAATTAAAACGGGACCTTATTTATACAAAGTAGTGCTTGAATTAATTGACCTTGACAAATATTTAATCGATCGATGTCAAGTATATATTGGATTTCGTGAGGTTGTATTGAACGAGGTAATTTGTTGTCACATTTAGGATTAATCTAACTGCATTATGTTTACATTGAAGTCTTCGTGTTTGTTGTATATAAATATTAAATCCCTTTCGGTGTCAGCATTTGATGCAGCAGTTCAATAGACAAAAACATACATTCAATGTTTTAGTTAATAACGTAATAATGATACTTAATATTATTAGTTTAAATATTTTAATACAACTATTTTTAATACAATAAAAAAACATTAAAAAGTGTAATGTATACAAAAATTCAGTTTCGTTTACAAAATTTTTTAAGTTTCACTTATTTTACAAAATAAAATATTGCACAATCTTTTTTGTAATCAATTTTATTGAACAAAAATATTAAGGATCTCATTTCCACCTCGAGGCCAGATTTGGGTCGTTCATTCTACTTCAGAATCAACGGTTTGCCTGTATTTGTCAAGGGAGCCAATTGGATTCCACAAACCTTTATGCCCAGTCATCCAAATGGTTTTATGCGCAACTGGACAAGTCACAATGATCCACGTTGGTCCACCAAACAATTGCTTCGATCGTCATACTTGGCGGGAATAAATTTGATTCGGGTGTGGGGAGGCGGGCGATACGAATCGGACGAATTTTATGAGGAAAGCGATCGGTTGGGTCTCATGATTTGGCACGACATGATGTTTGCAGTGGTCACTTATCCAACGCCAAATGAGTAGTTTATATTGTGCATTGCGTGTGTGTGTGTTGGGGGTATACTCACTCAGATTAATAGATGTGGCAGCTGTTAACGGTTTTGCTATTTAATAAATTTATAGTATAGTTAATAAAGATGAAACATAATAAAATTTTATTTTTAAACATAATAATACTTTTTTATGTATGCCAATCTGAATGTTTAGCGAGAAACATCTTTCAACAGTGGACATATTTACGAAGCCGAATGTGAGCCAGCATTTTAGTGCCGATGGTGGGATTCAAATTCGTTAAATTATTAAGGTTTAAAAACGATGAGGTGTCAAATTTAAGAAAAAAAACTTTAATTTTTAAGTAATTAACGTTCTAACAATTAAAAAAAACTTTTTTTCAAGTTTTGTTAATCACAAATTTTCAAATCTAGGTCAATTTAAACTTTTTTTGTTTATTATAAAAAGTTTTGAGTATTTTAAAATAATAAATTTGTTCATAAACTTCTTAAAGTAAAACAAACTTTTTATAATGTTTAACATAATTTTTTGTTGTGTAAGTTAAACAGTTTTTTAATATTTAATGTAATTTATGATATATAATTGTATTGTATTTTGGAGTTGTTTTTTCAAAGTAATGTAGTTTAAATGTAATAACTAATTTTTACAAATTATAATTTTTTTTCTGTTTGCTACTTTGAATGTTTGCACGAGAAACGCATCTTTCAGCAGTGGACAATTAGCGAAGCCAAACGTGGACCCGCATTTTAGTGCTGGTGATGGGATTCGAACCCCCATGACCACCAATTGATTATATGTATTTTAATGCACTAAACGTGTAATTTTTATTGTTTGATATAATTTTAAACATATACAGTTTCAATTTTTTTATAATAGAAACAATATTATGTAAAATTTTTAATCAAACGTACTAAAACACATTATTATTAATAATAAATATTAAGTTACTTATAAGTAGTACATTATAATTTACATTTAAAAAAACTTTCCGTCTTTATCAAACCAAAATAATCGGGATCATTATAAATGAAATTATAAAACTCTAGTTATTTTTTAAACAACTTTTTATTTAATAACATATATTTGGAAATTACATAAACATATAATTTTATTTATATTTATTTTCCTTTTTTTTGCAGTAAATAATTATCGTTAAAATCTAATAGTAGAATAATTTTTTTTGCACCCAACACTTTTTGAAAATGTATCTAAAAATCATTTTGAGCGTAAAAAAAAATATTATCATAGTTGATTCTAATGTGCTTTAAAATAAATTTTATCCAAAAATATACTATTGCCAATAATACTATAATCTTTCAATGCAAAGTCTATTGTTGATAAAATTGATAATTTGCGTTTACCGATTGATGCAAAAAATTACGTCAACAGGTGTTTTATATTAATTCAAGAATCTCGGCTAAATAAATACATTGACGATAACCTTATGTTATTTGAGAATTATATAGATTGATTAATTTGTCCAAAGTTTTACTATGTACTTTTTATATCGTTTTGTTTGATTATACTAATTCTATGTTATGTATTTATGTATGTATATGCTGAATGTACTTCTATTGACATATTAAAGCTTGTGTAAACAAATTTATAAACAAGATTAGTGTCAAATATTATAGATCATAAAGAATGTTTAATTCGTTATTAAATAGTTTATTGTATTATATATCGTAAAATACTAAATAATAAATGCGATCGCCTTTTGTAACCCATTAGTTTAGATAGTTTGGTATGTGTTCGTTTAACTTGGTTATGTAGATTCATGTAATTTTATTTTTAACAATAGGGTAGATTTAAATAGGTACTTTCTTAATTT
The DNA here is from genome assembly GCA_025895645.1 of Cardicola forsteri. NCBI lineage: Eukaryota > Metazoa > Platyhelminthes > Trematoda > Strigeidida > Aporocotylidae > Cardicola > Cardicola forsteri. The sequence continues at coordinate 127,130 of JAKXYG010000612.1, forward strand.
GGATATGCTTATAGATGTTTTATTCTTTTACATAAAAGATTTAATAGCATGTATGTTATTGCCGTGAGGTAAAAACTTCCGGAAAAATAGCTAAAATGTAACCAAAAACCATTATGACTTTTGCATAAGCGTATTGTATTTAAACTTAGAAAATCTTCTCACACCTTGAAATAAAAAATACCACTGTTTAAAGTCCTTGGTATAATTTGCAATATAATGATTGCTTTATAATGCAGATCAAACCAGATATAAGCTTTTTAAATCGCTTAATTACAAATTGATTAATTTATCTAATTTTTTACTTTGTACTTTTATTTCGTATTGTTTTGTTTTTATTTAATGGCATCATTATATATTACACTGCGTATACTTCTATTGATGTATTAAAGCTTATATTAATAGATAAATAATTATTGATAAACATACTACGCTGGACTCGACCCAAGGTAGACATGAGTTCGATCTCTACCACCAGCGGGCCTCCGTTCGGCTTAGCTAAATATCCATCCACTGAAAAATGTTTCCCATTCCAACATTCAAACAGTGACAAAATAAACAATATTTGTAAGTTGTAATAAATAATTACTAAATGTTTATTTCTTTGTCTTTCAACAACTTCAAGTTTGGCTGGTGTTGAAATTGAAATTAAACAGCAAATTAACCGTCTGCACCATCATCCTTCCATTATCGTGTGGTCAACCGACAATGAAGTCAAACAAGCTATCACCAGTGGGTGGTATGAAATGCCGTATGACAAGCAATTATTGGACAATTTCAAGTTGCTGTTTGCCGATTACATTTTCAATACAATCAATTATGAAGAGATTGAAGGAAGTTTTGCATCCGATTGCAACTATGTACCTAGAAGATGTCTGATTTCCTCTCCGAGTAATGGAATTGTAACACAAATGGCACAAGGACTGGATAAAAATCCCATGGTTTGTGTGTTTTCAATACTGTTTTAATTTGACTATTTCATGAAAGTAAATTTCAGCACAATTGTAGCATAGTTGATCAAGGGTCAACTCTTACAAACTACAATACTATAAGGACTCTAAAGACCATATAGAATTTGGTGCTTGACTGTTTTATTGTTATTAGTAGTAGGACGAAATCCTTTTGTTCTGAATAGCATGGAGCAGCACGTTTGTTCCATGTAATTGTAAATCTAATTTTTGGTATTGAAAATCTTGCATATCGATAATTGAGTTATTTTTGACTTTCGTAATTATGTCGTAATTTTTTTGGCGTTGTTCGCCTTAGTAGCGTTATCTTGGTTTTTAGTAATAATAATATATATTATACAAAACCCTTTTGCTTTAAAAATAAGCATGGGGCAACAAGACAACAATTACAGCAAAACAACAACAATGACAAAGTCTCGTTGGCATTGAAGATTTTGCAAACCGAAGATTGAACTTCCTTTCGGCTTTCACTCAACCCTGTCATTTGTGTGTAACTCTGTCATCCAGATACGTGCAATCACTTCTTTGCCGCTGTTTGCCGGAATAGCTTTCTTTTGTATTGTTTCCGTAGCAGTATAAATTTTTTACAGAGGCCAGGTTGCTAATCTTGCGCGCTCAAACCCTCCTCCTTTATCCAGGCTTGGGACTGGCTAGATTAAATTATTTCTAATCCTTGTGTTCATATCATTTTCCTTTCTTAACCAGACTTGAGACTGGCTGCAGTAAAATAAGCATAAAATATTTTCTCATTATTACAAAGTAACACTATTATTGTCAGCTGATCATTCAAATAAGCATTACATTACAAATAATTTAAAAATTAAACAAACGCAATTAATTATTTTATTGTTATTGCTTTGAATGTTTTGACGCAAAGCATCTTTCAGTAGTAGACATTTTAACGAAGCATTTGGTGCAGGTTGTAGGGACCAGGTTTGAGTCAAGATCTGTACCGTTAGACCACCTCCGGTACTTGCATTTTATGTTTCCAAATCAGTAAAACCACAATTCATTGAATCCAAATTAAAAAAAATTAAAATGTAGACTGAAATTTCCCAATTTTTGCCAACACATTACAAATTGTACATTTTATAAAAACGCAATTTAGAATCCATTATACGGTGATATTCATTTCTATAAATATTATGGTGAAATATGGTCTGAATATAATTACATTTTGGGACGATTTATTTCTGAATTCGGAATCCAATCGTTTCCCAGCCCGTTGGCTTGGTCACGATCATTGACCAAATCGAAATTGCCAAATAAAACGACCGACCAAAATTATTCCGACTGGATGATTGACGGTTCATTGATGCTTCACAGACAACATCACAAGGAAGGTTCATTGATGGTACAATCAGCATTAAACATGATTGGACAACCAAAAGATGAAGAAAATCCCGTGCGCAATTATAGCCGGTTAGTTGTTTATTTGTTTAATCAGTCAGTGTTGAAATAAATTTTGGCTAAAATGGATAAGATGTTTAAAACGTTGGCACAAAAAAGTTGGATTATTTAGAACCGAAACACTTGTTTCTTCGTATCACGCAAAAAAATATTTGTTATTTGTTTTATAAAATCATAAAAAAGCCCCCGTTATTTTTCTCAGTCTACCAATCCATCATTTTGCAAAAACAGTACGCGGGCATTTGGTAAGGTCAATCAAGGGCCCACGTTTACCGTTTGCTTAGATACTATTTTAAAGTTTCAGTCACATTTCCTACCAAAGTTATCATTAAGCTCCCCCAATTCAGTAATATAGAATAATGCCAAATTTATAAAACAGGGTTTATAGACTAATTGATAGTTTTTACTCACTCATTGTAGCTGGTAACGAAGTCATCTATTCATTAGTTCCATATTTGTATAGCGTATTAAACAATCGAGTTTAATGGCCTGATAATAATAACAAACGTAGGAAAATAATGAAGTTGGTTGGCTGGTTGACGGCATCCTTGTGACGATGCCACTGTTTAAACCAATTAACAAAGTTGTCTGGACTTTTGTTTGGATTTTTATCCTCCTTAGCCCAACGTCTACACATAGTATACCTTGTGGCGGTGAAAATCGACGAAGATAATTCGAAGTCGTAAATAATAAACAATATTATTTTATTTTATCAAAAATTAACATTTAATTTTTGGGAATTAACTTTCTTCGAATATTGACAATTTTTGTTTGAATGCGTCAACGCTACATACCAGTGGGAACGGCTATAATAACAACCGTTCACACGCTGTTAGACACTTTCGTTACGTCTTGTAATTCCGCTTCCATTTTGGTTCTTTCCACGATCTGATCCTGTGACCTTTGACAATAAACGTTTCCAGTCCCGTCTTTGCGTTTTTATTCATTACTACACGTAATCAGTACAGACGTAAGGTATTGGAGGGAACTGACGACTAGGCGAACACACACAACCTTTGACGACCAGCAACGTTGCTTGTTGTATCAAACCGCCCCCATCTCGCGTTTAGTGAATCCGACTACGTGGCCAGCAACTTAAAGTCAATTTGTCAAAACCTTCTAAGTACCCTGATTGTATGCTTGCACTGATCTGCAGAAGCGGAAACTTCACTATGCACTTAGTTCCTGCTGTTATTAGTCTACGTGCTTGTAGGCACCACATGGAAGAACAGTCGAGAATATCACCATCGTCGGAATTCGAGACTTTATATGCATTACTTAAATTCTCAAGATTATTAGCATGCCCTTATTAAATATTCTTGTAACAAAAAGTTGAATAAACATCTTTTTACAATTTTATTCAATTAATGTCCTAATTTAATAGATAAACTGAAAATATTTTCTAAAAATAATCCATTTTTAGCTGGGCATACATTAGTCAACTAAGTCAAACTATGTGCTATCGCGCTCAAATTAACTTGGCCATGAGACATCAATGCGTTGACTCCATTGTTTCACCGACCGCTGAACATTCACCACCCAAACGATTGAACATGGGCGCCGTCTATTGGCAACTCAACGACGTTTGGTCGGCTCCCACGTGGTCTACAATTGACGCTGCTGGACAGTGGAAAATGGCGCATTATGCAGCTATTCGAGAACATTTCCAAATGCCTCGATGGGGTCGTGTAGCCCTTCATTTGGACGAAAACGGCTTTGTCATAGCACACTGGTTGCCAAATGCACAAATCATGCACACAACCATTCCCAGCCACTTCCATCTCGTTTGTAGGACTATTCATTCATTCAAACCAACGTTTGAAACTCCACTCAATATAGATTGGACGAAATATGATTTGACGTGTCCAATCAATATTTTGAATATATCGTTGGTTCGTTTGACACAAATGTGCCAATTCGGACATCACACCATCTTAGCTCAATCGTTAGTCGAAGTGCAAATTGTTATCAATCAAACGCGTCACACATTAGACAGTCACGTAATGCAGTTGGACAAACCGGCTCGAATTGGCAAATGGCCTGGCGGACCACGCCACATTGATATGCGAAACATGCAGCCTGTTCGTCCTACAAACGCAGCTCCATTCCGAACAAACGTCGCGTACGAAGTCGAGTTGGAAGTCAGATATCCACAATTGTTCGTATGGCTCCAATTGGATCCCCAATGCGATGTTGGCTATTGGTTCGACTCAAACGGCTTTCACATGATTGGTAGACGTCGTCGACGCATTCGGCTGTATTTGACCGAGCAGGTTGCAATGGATCGATTGAAAACATTTGTCTGGATCGATTCGCTTGCTTCAGTTTGACGAATGCTATTGGCAGAAATACGGATCAATTGGAAACTATTTTCAATTTATTCCTTTTTGCTAGCTTAATTAATCATCGATTATTATTATATATTATACAAAACCCTTTTGCTTTAAGAATAAGTATGGGGCAATAAGACAACAATTACAACAAAACAACAACAACAATAACAAAATCTAGTTGGTATTAAATATTCTGCAAATCGAAGATTGCGCTTTTTTTCGGCTTTTACTCAACCTTGTCATCTGGTAACTTTGCCATCCAGAAACGTTGTTGTTTGCCGGAATGGCGTCATTTTTCATTGCTTCCACAGCAGTATACATTTTTACAAAGGCCAGGTTGCCAACCTTGCGCTCAAACCCTCCTCCTTTATCCAAGCTTGGGACTGGCTAGATTGAATCATTTCTAATCCAAACTAGGCGGAGTTGATCATCGATTGACTAAAACAAATTGTAATACAAACGAAGAGAAGTAATTATAATTTAGCAATTAACGTACTTCGGTTATTTATTGGTGGCGTTTGTTGTGACTGATTCTTCTGGTCGGTCTATTCCAGTTTTATTAAGATTGGGAAAAGTGCAACGTATATTAGAGCGTTGCAACACTTTAGGCAATTGCTGGATAACACCAATGGAACTAAATCGTTTACAATTAATTGTGCCCCAATCCTCTATCGAGCACTCAAAGAAACATTTCCTAGTTGCCTAATAAATTTGTGTTTTTTTCATATTCTCCGGGCTGTAAACAAGAAAATAAGTATATTTTATAAATGTATGAACTAGTTGAGGACGAATGAATAACGTATTTTTTCGAAAAGTTAACGAAGTGTCACTCCATCAGCAGGTACACGACGCTATAATGAATGTAAATGTCTGCATCTTATAGATAGGATGAAATGTCATTATGCACATATGAATTCCTTTATAACCAAATACTGGTTATCATTGAGAAATTCGTGAGTAGAAGCTTTTAAAACGATAATGACCATTGGGAACTGTACAAACAATCGTGCTAAAAGCGCTCATAGGCATTCTTAAAAAGATCTTTTTCGTAATGTATCTATTGCACAGTGTTTGGTGTACATGTCTTGGAAGATGCCTAATTTAAGAATTAACCACTATTGTAATATGCAACACGAATGCTACAATCAACCGCAAGTGCTGGAAGAAGCGCTGTAACGACTGGTACTTTGTGCAGCAACCTGTTTCCAGTTTACAACGATGGAAAGTGAATGCTTGCATTGCTTAAATAGAACGCGTGACGTTATGGTAGATAGGTTAGACAGTACTTGCACGTGTGTATTCTTCAAAATGATGCGTTTTCTATGTGAGCATTTAATAGATTTGCTCAAAAAAATCTTCTTTATTCGAGCATGATTGTTTCGTAATGTTATTTGTAGATTTATTAATTTACTGTAGCAAATAGAAGCGTAAATACATAATTTCATCGTGCACGGAATTATCAAAAGGCACTTTTAAAAGTATTGTGGTGCCAGCGTCTAATGCATATCGCCAACATGGAATCAAATGATGAATAATTATTGTCCCAAGTAATGCAAATTGTTTAATATTTTTAAAATAACATTAAGGCCAAAAAACTTAAAAAGAAAAGGAATTGTTCCAACTGAGAAAGATGTTGAGATCAGAAAGTGAGGATTTAATTTATATTTACTATGTAGTCTTATGAGTAAGTACAAGTTATGTGACGCTTCAGTTGTATAGTAAAGAATGCACTTTTTTCGGGAACGTTTCTGTACTTTGTATAACTGGGCTTGGTGGATGATTATTGAAATAAAAAATTATTTTGTACTATTTTCGATTTATAACAAATAGTCTTATTATATTTTAGTTGCTGTGTTTATTTTTTGCTTATACGTACGGTTGTTGCTAGAATAATGCCAACATATTATCTGAAAAATGGAAAATTGTTTGATGGCTTTATGAATGTCGTAAGTAAATACGTACAATAAAACTTGGAAAATTAGCCGTTTTTCAATGTTTATTACTTTGAATGCTTTACGAGAAACATCTTTCAGCAGTGGACATTTTATCGAAGCTGAACATGGGCCCGCATTTTAGTGCCGGTGGTAGGATTCGAACCCATGCCCACCGAGGTCCAAATTCGAGCACTGTACCGCTAGACCACCCCGGCATGAAGTAGTGATAATTGTTAGTTTTTGTATAAGTAAGAATGTATGAATACGACTTAAAATGATGCACTCTAAAAGAGTTTTGAGCTTTGACAAAGAAGAGCGAGCGACCAACAGAGTTGATAAAGTAATACGCTACAATAAGATCTTCCTGATACTTTGGAGGAAACAACTTAGGAGAATTTTGAGTGCTAAAAAGCTTTTTGCACAATGAAAATGATTAGTTTCGATTAAAGAATTATTTATGGTCAAGCATGCTAGTCAAACCATTCGCATATATTAACAAATTGGTAAAGTTGAATAATTGTGGCAATATTATCGCATGTTGTACTGCATTTATAAGACTACTTTTAAACAAATGCTTATCGGTATCTATTTAACTGATGTAAGCCTACTGTCAGCCTTATAAATTAGCACAATAAAAGGTAGCTTCCTTTAGGTAGTGAGTGTGATAGTTGTTGTCTTTTTACGTAATTTGTACTGTTAACACTTGCAATTATTTTGCATAAGTAAAATACATCTCGCTTTTTTACCTTTCTCTACTGTTGTCAAAATTGGCCTAATGTAAATTGATTCAATGTATTTCTCACATTTCTCAATTAACTATAGTTTTTAACTTGAATGTTGTTTAAATTTTTTTAAAATTGCATTAGGTTTTTCGCTTACAGTAATTAGAAAAATGTATACCAAACTATTTTGATATTCTTTATTCATAATTCTTATCCTACTTTTTCAAAATTTAAAATTGCGCTTAATAGTTGATTGTTAAAACATAGTAACCGAAATGCGTCATGTATTTTTTTCTGATTCATTCCACATCAAAGTTGCATATTGTCCTAAATTGGGTAGATTTATAAAACGCAAGGTGGAAGTGTATTTTATTCATTGAGATAATCATCCTAGCATTCATTCTATAGTGTTCTCCTACTTTTTCAAAATTTAAAATTCTTTAAATCATTCAAAGTAATAAAAAAAATTTTTTTGTACATATACCAAAATGTTGTTTGTGACTGACGAGAATATACGAAATGAATTCATCTCACAGTTTACGTCTTCTCATATTTTTATTTGGCATAAAAAATATTTTGATGTTCTGTGTACTTCCGTAATTTCAAGTTAGACAAACGACCTTTATAATGTCGGACCACATTAATGTGGCAAAATATAATCACAAGGTCACATCAATTTCTATTCTAGTAACAACTTTAGCCCATGCAACATACACCAACCGCCATATGGTTAAGACCTGTGATTATACTGCATCAACCTTATATCAGTAACACATTAGTCATTAATGTACCAGTAGTGTGCCTTCATTAACTTTAGTTCCATGTCAATATTGTCCATCCTGTGCATTAGTGATAATGTAACTCCTTATACTGACTTGTCAACTGAGAAATAGGTCCCACCAGTTGTTTTAGTAATTATACTACTAAGTCCAGTTGTAATTAATAGTACATAAATAGGAAGAACATTGTGTAAGGAGTTGTTAAATAATAATTTATGTAAATAAAATTAAGCTCTAAAAAACAATGATACAATAGATTTTTTGCAAAATTGAACTCAGTAGATTTCATTTGTGCTTCAATTCTTATAGGGTTAAGTAGATCAAAATTTGTTAAAAAAGCGAGCGGCAACAATTATTTCTTTCACGTCCATAGGAAAATAACACTTTTTATGCTATGTACAATAAATAAACAGTCTTATTTTAATAACACTGATCGCATATAATCATTGATCGAGATGTATGAAACCCATTTCTCATATAATATTACTCATCAATCATAAACCACTTTTAAAATCAATAGTAAAAATTTGTAAAAGTAGCATTTCCCCATCGATTTTAGTTCTATGTGCATATTGTTCATTCTATGCGCTAGTTATAATGTAATATTCAATTTATCTTTACTACTTTAACTGTCTTACGGGAAACATCTTTCAGCAGTGGACATTTCAGCAAAGCCGAACGTGGGCTCGTATTTTTTGCCGGCGGTGAGATACAAACCGATGCCCACCCTGATCCAAGTCGAGCGCTGTACCGCCAGACCACTTCGACGTTTTTTTATTTCTGTCGAATAATAAGAATATTATCAAAGTTTTACATGGGTTTAGTAAATGAAATGTGTAAGAACCGGATGGAACAGTGACTTAACTAATGTGAGGTAAGGAAGCACACTTAGCCAACTGAAGAGACAAAAGATGATGTAATTATCATTCAATTCAGTAAAGACAATTTGTAAAAACAATATGGAAAATGTACATTATACAATTACTGTATTCAGTTAATTCATGTGACCTCAGCACACAATGTGTACCAAAACCGAATAAAGTATAAAAGGTTATAATAATTTAATTTATTCCTTTAACTACACAACGTCAAAACTATATAAACATAAAAAAATTATATAATAATTCTTCAATTCATTGGACTTTGTAAAGAAAATTTTTAAAAACAGAAAAAATATTTTTGTACAATAGCTCTCTAATTCGTGTAGGTTAAGTAAACAATACATGCGGAAATAATAGTAATAAAAATAATATGATTATTATTCTTATTAATAGAAATAATCTACGTGCATATGGTTTGTCCTATGCAATAGTTATTAAGTAACAGCAGAAGTTATTCATCCTATTAATATTAATACGTGAATAATAAAAATATTGTCAAATAAGGTAAGTAAATAAAACTTTTTTTTCTTGTTAATATGATACATAAATAATCGGAATATTGTCAACTATTTCCATGGATCATATATAATGTGTAAAAACAGATTGAAATAAAAAATTATAAGCAGTAACGCTTCAATTGATGTGGTTTAAGTAAACTAATAATTCAAGTAATTTTATAAAGAATAATAATAATAGTAACAATCGTACCTACGTAATAATAGTTAGTCTACAGAACAAGAAACTTATATTGAATAAAATGTTTGTTTTATTGAAAAAAAAATGTTTAACAATCTTAATAATAAAATTTTAAAAATTGCAATTTTACTTTTATATACTGACTACTTTTAAACGGTGAGTAGGCAATTACAGGCCTATTCTTGGGTGTTGTAATTTCATCGACACAGCTACTTAAAATTTAGATCAACAAGTACCATCGTACATAGAAAGATTTAATTAATCAATTATAATGCTAAAATAAAGGGATGCTAATAATCCTGAGGATTTGAGTAATAAAGTCTCAAATTCTAATAATGGTGATATTCTTGACTGTTCCTCCTCCATGTGGTGTATCCTAGAATATGTGTCCATAGACATCTAGACTAATAACAACAGGGACTGACTGCACGGCGGTATAACTGAGTATTTACTAGACTCTTACTTATTGAATCGATGCTAGCATACACCCAAGATACCTAAAAGGTTTCTCTCAAGACATCCATTTATCATGTTGCTAGTTAGGTTGTGGATCCGTCAACCTCCAATTCTCTCGAAGAAGATCGCCTTGTCAATTCCTGTACACACTAGCGTTACCACAAAAAAGCGGTCTTATAACCAAAAAACTTCATTTATGCCACATCCACCAAGATTAAATTCGCATCCAACAACCTCTTGGTATTCGAGATGCCATGCGAACTTTTGTTGTTATTAAAATAGAAACTAAAACAATAGCATATTGTATCTAAAATATATTTTCATGTCATAGGACCTGAGAATCATCAAATTACTGAATACAAAAAGGATAACTAAATTAAAACGAAATTTCGACACAATTCATACAAAATAGTAATCATATTCAAATAAATAAACAAAAATTGGCATAAAAGCGTTCAATTGGTCACACAAAATTGGGGTCAGTCAAATTTCAGTCAATTTTGTATTTGGGAAAACACAAGCCCAGTTTAGATTCGATGCCGGCAAATGTAACTGTAGCAAAGCGAAATCCACCAATGTGGTCTGGATTCGAAGGCATATTGGCGTGATGATGATGCTGACGGTCGACAGCTTGACCTGACAATCGACTACAGCGAACAAATATGGGTTAAATATGACCCCAAATAATTATCATAATTATGTACTAAATGATCCAAACGTCCATGTGTCATACACACACATTATATATATATATATATATATGAAAAATTTTAAAAATCACAGTTTGCGTGACCAAATAATGAAAAAAAAATTAAAACGGGATCAATTGTATTAACTGTACCCATGGTTGTTATCGGTTATTATCGCTCATGGTGGGTCAAATTACCAAATTATCAATTTCCACACCATGCAATTAAAAAACAACACTTGATGTATGCTGACTTTAACAAACGGTTCGCAAAAATTGACAAAACCGCTTAATTTTTTGTCAGAGTTATCTACCACAGCCCAAAGTACACATTTTTATTAAGATTCTTTTTAAGTACCCTGGGTGTATACCTGCACCCATCCACCATATCGGAATCTTAGTTATACCGCTATGCACTCGGTTCCTGCTGTTATTAGTCTACATGCCTATGGGCACCTAGTCCAGGATGCACCACATGAGATCATGAAAAAAACTCATTCTCGTTCACTGCATGACATCATTGCCATTAAACGAAGAAAATTACTTGGTCAAATTCTACGTTTACCGCACCCGAAAAGCCAGCAGGAACGGTTTCGGAATGGACGATCGAAAATGGTAAGAAAAAGGTTGGGATAGACCATATAAAGTTTGGCTAAGAACTATTCGGGAAGATTTAATTGAAATGAAGGTTTCATGGTATCAAAGACAACATTTGGCAAAATGTTCTAATACATGGAAACATTTTGTTGTTTCATGTTCTTTTTGAATTATGAGACTTTGTTGTTTTTTGTTGTAACTGTTATCTTATTACCCCAAGCTTATTTTTAAAGCAAAAAAGTTTTATAATAAATAATAATAATTATTATTGTTATTATTGTTACTGGCTTAGATATTTTTTCACGTATCTGATAATCTGATTTAATGGGTAGATGCAAGCACTCAAAATACTTAAGGTATTTTCACGTATAACATGCTCCTACGTAGTCACTGAAGTAAAGAACACAACCTTGATAAAATGTCAGATGGTTTTATTACACTTCGTTACTTCCCTATTTTTGTTGTAGTGCCGGGGTGGTCTAGCGGTACAGCGCTCGAATTTGGACCTCGGCGAGCATCGGGGTTCGAATCCCACCATCGGCACTAAAATGCGGGCCCACGTTCGGCTTCGCTAAAATGTCCACTACTGAAAGATGTTTTTTTGTAAAACATTCAAAGTAATAAACACATAAATATATATATATATATATATATATATATATATATATATATATACATGGATTTCTTTGCAATATGAAACAGTGTGAGGGGCAATCGTTTGTGATGCTTTGCAAATATGGAAATTATATTATCAATTAAAAGGGCTGATAAAGCCATTTTGATTCCGTTTTAGCAATAGACAATCGAATTTCAAAAAATAACACTGTTGACAAAAATTAAAATACCAAACTATTCAAACAGGATAAAGCAAAAAACGGCAAAGACAAAATAAATGTGTAAACAATTACTTTCCTAATAATATTCCGAGTTGTTATCGGACAAACGCCAATACACCACCGCTATACTTGATTAGATTTGACAATACTTGAATTTAAATCATGAAATTGTAAAATTCTATTGGCAACTTGTCAATTTACTCGTGTCAGAACTATAATGTCTTTCTAAAACCAACGTATCGATCCTTAATAAAACTGCAAGTCAAATAGCTCAACGTTGAGATGTAAAAAGGCGGATTGCGCGTATCAATCGTCGGTACAAGCAGCATGTTAAAATAATAACGATCATCATCATCATCGGAGATAAACATCCCCCACCGGTTATTATCACTCAGGGTAGTCCAAAACCAAAACGTCTGCAAAAACGTCAACTTCCATAGTGTGTACTCAAAGAACGACACTTGAGGTGTGCTGACATTAAATGTTAATTACATCCCGAGTTAAACCCCTCCAATGATCTTTGTTGGCTGCATAGGGTAAACAAACGGACGCCCATTTAAATAATTCATTTGGACGAAGGGGCTTAGCATAAATAAAAGGACTGAGTTCGCATGCTACAATGTCTGTCCAAATTTTCCGTTGGCCGCCTGGCCTTCTTTTCCATCCGGGTAATGAGTGGGCTTCCATAGCTATTCTGGCTGGATGAGTGGGCAATCTACGTAAAACATGGCCAATCCATTTTAATCGTCTTTCTTTAACTGTGCTAGAGATACATGGCCGATAAATGTTAAGAGACTGACAAATATCTGGGAATGGTCGAAATATTTTACTAGTTATTAAGTGAGTGCGTTCAATGGAGGACAACAAGCGAAACCATATAGATCTTAAACAGCTTTGCTCAAAATGAGCAAGCTTTTGCGTATCCGCTTGGGTGAGAGTCCAAGTTTCGCATGCGTAAACAAGAATGGAACGCACTAAACTCTTATATATTCTAATCTTGGTTTTAATAGAAATATTACTTTTGTTCCATAAAGGTTTACTTAAACGCCCAAAGGCTGCAGCAGAGAGGCGAATACGATGCCGAATCTCTGAAGAGCTGGAGCCTTTACTATCAATAACCGAGCCTAGATATGTAAATTCATCGACTACAGGGAGTGGGCTACCATTAACAGTGATTGGATTTCCAAAAGGGACGTTAGCTAAAACCACCGTTTTTTTAGTATTAAGATATAAACCGTATTTCTCTGAGGCTTTTTTGAGTAAGTTCAACCGCATTTTGCAAATCTTCTTCGGTAAAATAACAACGAATCCAACATACCGGCCTCCAAAATCGAAAGCGAAGAATCGTTGCAACAATTCGTACATCATCAAAGTAACACCAAATTGAGGACTAGATCGGCATACTCTCGCTCCAGCACCTTTCCAAAAGGCTCGTGCACCTTCTTCCTGCCAAATTTTCTTTGCAGCGTCGCTTATTCCAACATACGTCGTTTGATTGCTACGTGCCATAACCTACAATTGCAACACGTCAACATTGGCATTTGAGTAATGCTCGTAAAGAATCAATTGCCAATTATGGCACTATTCTCGACTGTCACTTGCGTGTGACGCAACTACGACTAGGCTAACACAGCAGGAATCAAGTAAACAAGTTCTGCTTTGGCGGATGGGTGTAAGCAAACACCTAGGGTATAGTATATGTAGCCATTAGATTAAGGGTGATGACCCTGACAAAAAATCAGGCGGTCTCGTCAATAATTGTGAACAGTTGCACCGTCATAAAGATGTCATCTAGCAACCACGATAGTTCGCTAGCAATGAGTCGATAGTCCCATATGCTGTACATTTCATTCATCATTCTCCATTTTGGTTAGTGACGTGGTCACCTCTTCATTATTTCCCATATTTATACGACATGTAGAACGATCGATTTCGATGGCTTGATAAGCGTAGACAAACGTGGAAAAATAACAAAGTTTCTTGGCTGGTAGACGGCATCCTTGTGACGTCGCCACTGTTCGCAAAGATTGACGAGGCCGCCTGATTTTTTGTCAGGGTTATCTCCCTTAGCCCAAGGGCTACATATGGTATACGTATACCTTTAGATACCTTTTAAGTATCCTGGGTGTATGTTCGCACCCACCCGCCGTAGCGGAAGCCCAGTTATACCGCTGTGCACTCGGACCCTGCTGTTATTAGTCTAGATGCCTAGGGGCACCTAGTCCAGGATGCACCACGTGGAGGACTAGCAGTCAGGAATATCACCATCATTGGAAATTGAGACTTTATAAGCATTACTCAAATCCTCAGGATCATTAGCATCCCATATGCTGTACCAATAAAAAAATAATGAAAACGCAAGCACGTTACCCTCCACAATAAATGGATTAGTAAATAGATCAACACGCACACATATACATATACATAAAACACAAAATTGCAAACAGTCAATTGTTACTTGAAGCCGCGTTTTGATGACATCGGCAGGTGTATTCAAACAGGCGCTCGGTGCCCCAGACAGTGTAGCTGCACACAGCAAACTAAGCGGAGAATTGTAGCCATCCTCGTTTGCAAAACTCTTTTTCAAATGACCGTAAGCTGTAAAATAGATTGCCGAAAATGGAATATCGCGCATTAGGCAAGCTCGGGCACCTTTGTACAAACCGAACAAGCCCAAATCTCTAACCACCTGCCAAAACAAACAAAACCAAACACCATTGTGTCAAACGGGACCAAAACATGCATTGGACGTGTGTGTGTGTGCGTGTCAAAACGGTATACTTACAGTCAAGGCCGAAATGCGCTTTGCACTGGCAATTTCGCCGGCAACTTGAAGTCGTATTTTGACAATTTCTAGTGGATTGGTAAAAATTACTTGACTGGCACCGGCACAACCACCGGACAAAATTTCGGCCCATATCGGAATATCGCCGTTTGGCTTGGTAAATTGGTCACGAACCAAATCGTTGACTGTCAGTTTGATGGCTTTTTCGGGAGCCACGCCGAGAAGTTGTGGTCCAAGACCTCGGTAGAGTCCGGTAAAGCCTTCGAATCTGGACAAGTTCATAAAATGGTTGAGGAGTAGGTTAAATTATCGGTAGATGATAAAACCAACCAAGGGAAAACGTTGCGAAAAAAGGAACCAATAAATGTTAGATAACCTGTTGTGAGTGTGTGATTACTCGTAAATTGGGAATGGAAAAGTTTCAAAAAAGTTGACGAAATTTGCACAATGACGCAATACAAATCGTATAGTGCTATGTAAATATTGATTTTTCCAGGTCTAGGTCAAGGTCAAACATCCCCTTTTGATAGAAGAATGCACCAACGTGACTCACACTCACTCACGGAGGCTGACCAATAGGATTTTTTTAAATTCTTTTTACCTTGGTTGGTTTTATCATCATGCATCCATCATCCAACAAACACGTGTTCACTGCTAAATATACAACAATGCTCTTTTAGATTGTTGGTAATTATGGAAAATCCGTCTTTTATTTGTTTCCAACGTAATTCAACCAAACGTCAACTCAATTATAATGAAATTGGTGGTACAACCACATCTTCATTAATTCCAAGTTTGAATAGCTTCTCGAATTCGTATACGAAAAGGTTGTTGGATGGAAATTAGATGAAGTTTTGCGGCTAAAAGACCGCTTCCTTGCAACGACACCAGTGTTCGCAGGAATTGACAAGGTGATCTTCTTTAAGGTTGACTGGCTACATACAGGGAATAGATGCCTTTTAAGCATCTTGGGTATATGCTAGCAACCATTCACTAAACGGCAATCCAGTACAAGCCCCGTTATACCACTGTGCACTCGGTCCCTGCTGTTATTATTCTAGATGCCTGTAAGTACTTAGTCCAGGATGCACCACGTGGAGAAGGAGCAGTAAGGAATATCATCATCATTAGAGATTAAGACTTTATAAGCATTACTCAAATCGTCATTATAAAAATAAAAACATAAATGTGGACATTTTTGTTGTTCAAAATAATCCTTCTTTTTAACCGAAATAAACTTTTTGTATCCATTTGCGGGCGTAGTCTAGTAGTAGTACCGCGTTCGACTCAAACTTGAGTGGGTATGGGTTCGATCCAAACCATCGGTACTAAATGCGGACATCCATTTGGCTTCGCCAAATGTCCACTTGCTGAAAAATACTTTCTGTAAAGCACTTCAACCGTGTAACGACAATTGTACAAAGTTTACAATTACAATTCAAATAACAATTGGTATGTAACGATCTGGTTAAAGTATACAAGCAAGCATGACAAACACTTGTATTTACATGTACAGCGTCGAGAACATACTTAATCACTTTGCGAAAACAGTCGAAACTGTTCTTGTACAACAATTCGTCGACCGAAGACTTGATACGCTGATTCTGCATCCTCGTTTTGACCAAATCGATTGGATAGACGGCAGTAGCGCCCATTGCTCCAGCAATCGACCCCAATCCAAAACGATACACTTGTTCGAGGATCGAAACGAAAATTGAACGACCGTGAACGGCATTATCTTCCGTCTTCTGACATTGGCACAATTGGACAAAAAAGATAATGCTTCAAAGTTGGAGATGTTGATGATGTGAAGAGTTAAAAAATACCGCCATCTTTTGTCGTCATGTCAATAATCTTGATGATTTGAGTAAAGCTAATAAAGTCGTAATATTCGCGACTGTCACCTCCACGCGGCGTATCCTAAACTTGGTGCATTTAAGTACCAAGACTGTCACAGTAGAGACCGAGTGTACAGCGGTATATACTATGTGTAGTCGTTCAATTCAGGAAGATAACTCTAACAAAAAATCTGGCAGCTTCCTCAATCTCAATTTCTAATAATGATGATATTCCTGATTGTTCATCCTTCACGTGGTGCATCCTAGACTAGGTGCCCCTAGGCATCTAGACGAATAACAGCAAGGTCCGAGTCTACAGCAATATAACTGGGTTTCCGCTACAGCGGGTGGGTACGAGCATACACCCTCAGGATACTTAAAAGGTGTCTTAAGGTATACGTATACCGTATGTAGTCATTGGGCTAAGTGAGATAACCCTGACAAAACATCAGGCGGCCTCATCAATCTTTGAGAACAATGGCGACGTCACAAGGATGCCGTCTACCAGCCAAGAAACTTTGTTATTCTTCTACTTTGTGTTACGCTTATCAAGCCATCGAAATCGATCGTTTGATATTCCGTATAAATATGAAAAATAAAGAAGACATGACCACGTCATCAACCAAAATGAATAATAATATACTAAAAGTCGATAATAACAATAATTATAATAATAAAACCCAAGACAATACAAAGTAAATGACATACTAACGGCGCCTTCATTTGAACCCCGCAAGCCATCATGTCGTCTTCAACTGGCGAGATCGAACACAAATCCCCGTACGACAATCGACTGAATAGGTAAAAAAGAAACCGAATCACAGTGTCAACATATTGACTAGCAAATTGGAATAATATGTCATTCATTCATTTTTCCACCTTTTAACTAAACGTTTGCAAGTGCAACAACAAATCCTTTTGCGGGAGGGGGACAATGCAAGATTGTCCCATGTGGATTGTTCGGCACATCGAAGATGGGAAATTCGCCGAACGCCGTCGTCGAAATTGTGTTGTTTTCACGTCTTGACTGTAATGACGTCCTCTTTGCTGTTTGTTTAGCAGTAGTTTTTTACAGAGAGGCCAAGTTGCCAATCTTCGTCCTCTATCATCTGGACTTGAAACCGACTACGGTTACAATACCAAATGTTTGAATAATTGTTTTAACCAATCAAATAGGTACAACATATTTTCAATCAAGGGCAATCTTTATAATCTGAACATTAATTCATTGTCACAAATTACCTCCATTTAATTTATTATTTATAATATACACTATTGTGTTGAATATAAACAGTAACTATCTACAATTTTCTTGAAAATGACATACCCATCGTGTCGCAGTAAGCTAGTAATATCATACAAAATTTTCACTTCCATAGGAGTAATTGCTGAAAAATGTTGCGTCTCATCCAACATTTCCTCTAAATAATAGAATATAAAACATGTTTCCAAAAATAATTGACATATTTATCAAAGTGTCCGACAATTGATAGTATAACAAACGACAACCATCGAATAGTACCACACGCCAACGTTTACAAATGAATTGTACTCGACACCGTTGAAAAAAAGAAAATAGATCCACAGGAAATGCACAACGAATGTCCACAATGACACATTTGTTATACATTTGTCAGCATTGTTCGCCAATTTTTAAGAAATGGCGAATACATTTTTAGGAATACTTGGTTGTAATTTTTGCATTTTAATAAACTTTTAATTCATTCAATTTTATTATAAAACTGTCTCTTATTTATTCATTGTGGTTGGTAACAGTTACCTCTTCATTATTTCACTATTTCAATGGTTCGATAAGCGTCAGGGTTATCTCACTTAGCTCAAAGGCTACATGTGGTATACATATACCTTAAGATACCTTTGAAGTACTCTGGATATATCTTTGCACCCATCTGCCGTAGCAGAAACCCAGTATTACCGCTGTGTCTAGATGCCTATGAGAACCTAGTCCAAAATGCACCACGTGGAGGGGGAACAGTCAGGAATATCATCATTGGAAATTGAAATTTTAAACTTTACCCAAATCATCAGTATCAGTGGCATCCCATCTTATTTATGTAAAAGGATTAATAAATATGGTAGACGATTTTGTGATAACTACAATTTTCTACGTTTTTTTTAACAATTTTCTATTGTATCTTGTTTTGCTAATAGTGTAATATTGTTTAAAATTAAGACAATTACAAAAATATTTTAACCACAAAGGGTGACAATAACAAAAATCCATTACTTTTAAGGTCAATACACATTAAATTTTTTACTATTTTCAACTATAACATCTTTGTATATATAACACTAAAAACCTATCTCGTATATATATATATATATATATACATATATATATATATATATATATATATATATATATATTGCTGAACAGCAACAGGCTGTGGAAAAGCCACCTCTTTATTAGTTCCAAGGTCGTATAACATCCCATCCACTATTCAATGAAATCAGAGGTCATCACGAATCCGGTAATTGCTAATGTTCATCTTCCAATCACCTGATATCATGAATGATGCGAAATGGGTGTTGTGCTCGATGTACCGGAAAATTCTTGCTCAAATTTATTGAGCTTAACATTCCTTGAACCGGTAAAAGTTCAAGTTTCAGATGCATACAGGAGTAATGCACAAACCATTATAGAACATATATTCATATTGGTGTTTGGATAAATGTTTTTCGTCTCCAGGATAGGTTTGCCAGTTTTCCAAAAACAGCAGCAACCAAACGAATTTAACAATTCGTTTCGTTAGATAAACGTTACGTTGAAAAGTAGACCATTTAACAGAAACGTCACATTGGGAATCTTGAGACGTCAAAATCAATCTTCAAACCATATTATTGATACGAAACTTTTACAAAAAGATTCCATGCATGCCAGAGGTAAATTTGATTTTCAGCTAGAACAAGAACATTGTCAACACGCATTAAGATAAAAGCAAAAATTTACAACAAAATCCACAAAAGTGAATGCAAATAATGCACTCGATACATTTTCCAAAATCTTATCAATTTTTTATTGTATTCTCTGATACTAGGCTGCTAGCCTTGCATTCTAAGTGTCCTTTCAGTTCATTCATTCATTTTGGTTGGTGACGTGGTCACCTCTTCATTATTTCCCATATTTATACGACATGTAGAACGATCGATTTCGATGGCTTGACAAGCGTAGACAAACGTGGAAAAATAACAAAGTTTCTTGGCTGGTAGACGGCATCCTTGTGACGTCGCCACTGTTCGCAAAGATTGACGAGGCCGCCTGATTTTTTGTCAGGGTTATCTCCCTTAGCCCAAGGGCTACATATGATATACGTATACATTTAGATACCTTTTAAGCATCCTGGGTGTATGTTCGCACCCACCCGCCGTAGCGGAAGCCCAGTTATACCGCTGTGCACTCGGATCCTGCTATTATTAGTCTAGATGCCTAGGGGCACCTAGTCCAGGATGCATCACGTGGAGGACTAACAGTCAGAAATATCACCATCATGGAAAATTGAAACTTTATAAGCATTACTCAAATCCTCAGGATCATTAGCATCCCTTGTCCTTTCAATGACAATAAAAACGACTGTCAATCGACTGCATACCTTTAGTCAATTCAATCTTTCGATTATTATGCGTTCGATTGAGATAAATCTTTTTCACCAATTCCATATTGGACATCAACGAAATAAAGGCAATGTAATAGGCAAACGTAATCCGTTTTTGTCCTTCATTTTGCGATACAATCTGAAATAGAGAAACAAGCATATTTAAAAGAAAACACTTAATGCATTCCATGTGCCCAGCGCGCTTTAAACGGAATTTTTCGGTGCTTTCGTTTTGTCAATCACAGACCAAATTCGTATAGCATCTCGAACAATCCCTTTCCATTGTTCACAATTTTCGGAGGCATGTAGGGATGTATCAGTCCAACCGACTTAGCCATTATTTCCAAGATAAGGTCCCGACCATAATAGAGTAAAGATTGTCCCAAACAGCATCCGTCCAATCGACATTCATAAACCATTTAAATCAAGGTACGATTTTTATTCATTATCTCAATCGCCATCAAAATCCTAAATATTTCACTTATTTTGCACCACAAAAACATTTAAAACTATTTATCAATATAAGCTGATCGTGTTATAAAGTACTTTTTCAAATCCCATCCAGTAATAAAAAATATAAAAATTATTCATATTTTCCAAAATAAACAATCACTGTGTACAAAAACTAATCAACCCGATTTAGTATAGAATTAAAAAAATAAAGTGATTCCAGTTCCGGAGTGGTCTAGCGGTACAGCGCTCGAATTTGGACCTCGGTGGGCATCCGGGTTCGAATCCCATCACCGGCCCACGTTCGAATTCGCCGAAATGTCCACTACTGAAAGATGTTTCTCGGAAAACATTCAAAGTAGTAAACATTAAAAAAATAATAACTATTGGGTAAAAACAACAAAAACTGGGTCAATCACACGATCTTATTGTATATATAGAGGCACACATATGTGTAGAACGAAAAGATGTCCTAAATAATTGGGACTTACCGAAGGCAAAAAATCTTGTAGCAATTTGTTCAATAAATTGATTTTCAGTGAAATCATCAAATCTTGAAATTGTGACAACGAAATTTCACCACTATTGTTCTTGTCCAATTGCTTAAAAACTTGAATTGCGTGCTCGTCGTTGAAATCCTTACAACATGTAAATGTACACATTAACAGAAAAAAAACAATTAAATAGATAGCCAATGCAACATTATATACACATAGCAACCATACAACCTAAAAAATAAACTTGGTTTAATTATACAATAATATGACATAACAAATAAAATACGTACAATTTTAACAATATATATATATATATATTGTTAAGAACAAAAAATTACTTAAAATGATAATTTATTAAGTAAAATTATTAACGTCAAATATTGAACAATAAATGTAATCGTTTCAGTTTGTAACCCTTTGGCTTAGACGTTGATATAGTTTTATGTAAGTTTCAACAAAAACATCAATTTGAACAAACACTTTCTGATTCATTCAAATATGCTTATACGTGTTAAGTTTTATTATACCAAAAAACAAAATAAATATCATTAAGATTAGAACTATTAAATAGTAATTTTCAAATACATAATTTTAGCCCGTATTGCTTAAATTAAGTTTTTTACGTAAATAAAATAAATTTAAGTATAATTAAAATTATTGTTGAGATTATAATACAGATTATTGTTTTTATAAATATTGTGACCCTGGCATAAGTAAATTACATTTTAGCTTAAAAATATTGTTATATTTTGCTATAAAAATACCACTGCCTAAATTAATTAATAGAATTTCCTAAATAAGGGTTGTTTAAGACTTTTTATAAGACTAATGTAATATTTGTCGCACCAATATTTTTCTACAATTAAAATTAATTAATATTAACAAAATTTCATTTCACTATTATAAAATATGCTTCTGGTGCTTACCTTTTAAAATCAAAAATCAAATAAACTTTCTGTGATTAAAAAGTTAAAACATATTACTTCTTCTGCTCTTAGGTAGAAAATAACTAAATTCGTGTTAATTATATTTTTTAATTTAGAAAACTAGTGTATTTTATTGTTTTTAAGTTACACAATAATTTCTCTTAACAAATAAGAAATAGGTTTTTATTATTTTTAAGAACCTATAGTGCCCATAAGAAATTATGAAAAACATTAAATCTTACTTTAAATATTTAAACTCTATAGTTTTTATTATTAATTTCCTTATATATATATATATATATATATATATATATATATATATATATATATATATATATATATATATATCTTTTATATATATATATATATATATATATATATATATATAATCATACAATTAGTAAATTATATAGGCAATAAAAACGTACATGAATAATCTGTGTAAATTCTTCATAACTAAGTTTTCGAATTTTGTTTTTTCCAAAATGTAATTTTATAAAGTCACAGTCAAAATTGAAAGGATAATGTTTATGAATTGTTCTCGAATCAATAATTTTCTTAAAATTATCTAAAATAAATAAACATATGATGCACATTGTATGTATAAATGTAAACATAACTGTTACCAGTATTTTTTACAGTACTTTAATGGAACATTCATGTATTACATGTAAATAAATAGTTATCATGTTTATTACCAAATTTGTTTTGTTCAACATTAATCTTAATTAATCCACTTATTATTACTATTATTATTATTATTATTATTATTATTATTATTATCATTATTATTATCGTTTAATCGTTATATTAACAAACACATACCAAAAGATATTCGTCCTTGACCATCAAGGTTAAAAATTTCAAATGCCCAAGAGTACAATGCATCAGGCGAACTCAAAAGAGTTTCAAAAGCTAAAAATTCTTCAAATGAAATAAGTCTGAAATAGGCAAATGTGTATATGTTTAATTATCTTTAACAAACCCATCTTTTGTTGTGTCAACGGCGCTGGCAATAAAATTTACCAACGTGTCACTGTAGTTCTTTTCTTCGACCAATTGCAAAAAACGAACGACAAAGTCAGCTGGTGACATATAACAAACACCGTTGGACTCAACGCTAGCATACTACAAATGTAAAGTGATAGATTAATATAATGTGTACCATTATTTAAGCATCATATAACGTGTTTCTATTTTTGTTAACAAATGAATGGATGAAATAATCACTTTTTTCTTATTTCCAAATTTGTATTTATATATATATATATATATATATATATATATATATATATATATATATATATATATATATATATATGCAAAAAAACCGTATTGCATATATACAAACTAATAAAGAGTAACAAGCCCGCCCGATATTTTATAACGGCTGTATCTCTTGCCCCAACGGCTAAATATGGAATATATATTTCTAAAGATACCTTGTAACCACCTTGAGTATTGCTTGTATTCCATCTACCAAAATGACAACCCCAATTTGCACTTTATCCCTAATCTCAGTCCATAGTGGAGGTAGGAAAATAAGATCGATAAGTGAAACTTTACAAGCATTACGCAAATCTTCAATCATTAAACATGCTAAACAATAATTAATGGATTAAAAATCCATTCTATATTTTTGAAAAAGTCAAATCAATAGTTCAAATATGGTCTACAAATAAAATAGGTTCAAGTTTCAAATAAGAATGTTAAAAATGCATTTGCACAAATGGCTTTTTATTCATTTCTAAATAAAACAGAAAAATCATTGCGGAATTTCGATCCATTTAAATTAAATTTATAAATTTTGAGAAATCAATGTTTTCAATAATTAAAAAACAACAGGGCCGAAAATTAGAAAAAGCACTAATTCAACAAAAAACACAAAAATTGTTAAAAGTAAAATAGATATTTATCATAATAGAAATCCTTAAAAATTTATAATTAACCGTAAACCAGAAACATCGTCATAAACACCATAAATATCAAAAGTTACAAATGAGAACAAGATTATAAACATATTTTAGTTGTTTCTCCCTAAATTATGGAACATTTAAGTATTTCTACAATGTACAAAATTTCGCGTAGTAATATAGTTGCTAGTTCCATTCCTAAATCAATGTAACCTCGCTAAAATCATATCCAAAGTGACATTCATACCATTGTAAACCATCAACACAGTACCTAAACCACTCAATCACTGTCAACATCGTGATTGATTTATATATATATATATATATATATATACAATAAAGCTTATACAACAGAATAACTAAAATATAATTATGTGAAGACATACATTAAAATTAGTCTATGTACCACATCATAGATATAGGCTAGTAAAAATCAGGGACCAAAATCAGTATTATAACTGGGCTTCCACTTTGATGGATGGGTAAAAGCATAAATTTTAGATACTTAATATGGACCTTAAAAATATACTATATGTAGTCGTTAAGGTAAGGGAGATATTTGCCAAAAAATGGCCTTGTTAATTTTCACAAGCAGCAATGCCGTCACAATAAAATTGTTAATTTTATTACTTTTCTACAAATTTTCTTCGCAAGTAAAAATGGGGAACAATTGTGCTTCGTAAATACGGCAGTAATGAAGAAATGCATATCCCTAACCAAATAATTATTTGATTATTAAAAATTAAGGTTTACAAAATAACTTAAACAGCTTAATATGCATATTATGCATAACTTAAACTTTTACCTTCAAAAAAACATTTCGAAAATCTTCTACTTCTGCACGCGAATAAGCAGTCTAAAAATATAATAAAAAGTACATTTAGCTGATCAGGTAATAATATGTTCATAAATAGCTATGTTAATTAATTTTTAAAATAAAACAAATAAATAAATGTCAACATTAATATGCCGCTAGTATACCATATCTCTTTATATGTAAAAACATTTGTTGCTGTATTTAAAACAAAATGTACCAAAATTATTAGAATTTTATCATGTAATCTTACTTAAACAACATCAACCCTTTTTTTGTTACATCATCATAAACAATGTAAAAAGGCGACAAAAATAAAAATCTATAATAAACTGGATATGATGAAATTCGCCTACTATTAATTAAAAAGAAAAATACTTATCTGTTTAATAAAATATGAAAAATGCAAACTGTTTCACTGGTAGTATCTATACAAAAAATAGTTTTAAATGTTTATTTTGTATATCCAATTATACTTATTGTTAATAATAATAATGGTGCAAGCCAAACCTTTAAAAAAAACTTTACTGTTTTACAAAATTTTGAAATAAATTGTAGTTGGACACAAACTGAAATAATATTCATAATTAAAATATTTAAAATGCAAAAACTACTAACATTTTTAAATTCGAACGTCCGATTAAAATTATAGTAAAATATCTTAAGTCATTGCAACCACTCTAAATATAACCACCTTAAATATCCTAAATTTGTGTAACATCCCTAAAAATCAGTCAACTTCGCATTATACAGAATCATAAAAACAATAGTAAACAAGTAATTAAAACTTTTATATTAAAAACATAAAAATTTTATATAAAATACTATTTACAAAATCTACCAACATTTCAGTAAAATCATTCTGATTAATTAATTAACATTAGTGATATTAATTGTAATTTTTTACATTCAAAATTAAATACTGTATTATTTTACCTAATAATATATCTTACATTCTAATAATTATAATTATATAACAATTAAACTTGCATTTTATAAATTAATGATAGGTAATAGTACTCACGTATCTCGTCTAGCATTAACAGTAAAATATACCTAAGCAAAATTTTAATTTAATCAATAACTTTCGCTTAATCATTGCACATATTAAACTGTACACAAATACATAATCAAAAATAACATTAAATCAATAAAAAATCAAACTAACACACAATATTAGCTAACACAGCGACCTCTCCTAAAATAAGGAAAAGCTGTATAAGATAACTAAAAGTTCAACGTTAACACAATATATGCAAATCTTAAACAATCGATATCATAAAACAAAACAAAATAAAATAAATCAAAAATGTTATTTTAGAAATATAACAAAATTAAATTACCTAAAAAAATCAAGGAGTATATTAAAATAGCAGAATAACGGTAGAATTAAAATTAGAAATAAATTAATTAAACTATATAAACTTAATTAATAAAACCAATACCACGCCTACCATCAAGGCCAAATAAAAATCAAAATAGCACCAATTAAATAAAAAAAAGGTTTCATTGTATTTGAATAAATAAACAATAAAAATTATTAAAATTAATAATTAATTATAAAAAAACAAAATAAATTATTATTAAAATAATTTATATTGTATTTTATGTTTATTAAACAAAATTAAAATGTCTTAATTAAAATGTTATATATATATATATATTAAAAAAATAAATTAATAATATTTTTAATTGTTTATTATTTGTATTTTAAATATTGTAAATTTATAATGTACTTTTAATTTCAAAAAATGTTGTTACTAAAGTATTGTTATAACTCTAATGCAATTTAAAATATCATTATTTTATAAGAAACCTCGAAGGCAATTCGCATTAACACAGAAGATATTAAAATAACTTTGTTATAATTTTGTTTAAATAAGTAATTGTTATATATATATATATATATATATATATATGTAAAGTTTCGGTTTTAAAATAATGCGTACGTGATTCAATTATTCCGTGTTCTTCCATCTTCTGATTCACTGAGAGTTTGCATAATTACTGATTAATTAATAACTCATTTAATTTGGATTAATTAGACTTTGATATTTTTAAGATAACAAACTACTAAACATTAGAATATATATTTGCAATTTCCAGATAAAAACATAAATTGACTACTACTGACCACTGTTATCAAAATCTACGAATAACATGTTAAATCCGAAAAAGCATTACAAGTATTATCTCAAAAACTATACCACATGCATATATATATATATATATATATATATATATATTTATTATTATTTATGATTATTGGCTTAGATACTTCAGTAGAAGTAGCTTTCAACACAAAAAATATGTACAATTATAAAAATACAATACAATTAGCGTATGTAACACCAGTTCAAAAATAAATAAATAAGTAAAATAAGATTAAATTACATAGGTTAAAAAACCTCAAAATTAATGTGTATTAAAAAATAATGTGCAATATGATGTGTGAAGAAGCATAATATTACTTAGGAAACATACTACAGTTAATAGTGTGCAAATATAACAGTATGCATAAAATGTGAATGACTCATGTGTGAGCATGACTAATAAACTAATACCCTGGATGAAGGATAATGAATGGTCACAAACTAGAATAGACAGATTACAGACAACAGTACTTGATCAAACAAAAAACATATTCATAATTTAAATAGCCTTATGTAAAGGTCACTAAACTTTGTTGGGATTAGATAGTAACCTTGCTAAATACTGCAGACATCAATCTAAATACACATTTGTTTTGCACTTAACGTGGATATGTAATCTTTTCGTCATTCCCAATGCAATTAATTTGCTAAAATCAAAATAAAGTGAATAATTAAAGTTGTTGGAGATACGATTGATAAATTGCAAGCATTCATTAAAGTGTCGATACATTAGTTCATTAAGAATATTATTGTAAGAATTGCCCGATGATCGGCTAATGATGGTAATACATTTTTTTAACCTTATAAAATTCTTTCTTTTTAGTCCCAGAAATATTAGGGGATAGCAATATAATATTATTGAATAAAATGTAGCTTTAAAATATGTATTAATAACATGTTGACGAACACGAAGGTTCTTTAATCGTTTTATGTAGTAACATAAACCTCGAGTTTTTGTGAACAAATGGTCGTTGTAATCAGCTATTCAGTAAAACACCAAGATATTAAAAACTATTACAAATATTAATTTCTACATTTTTAATACAAACCTTTGGATAACGTTAAATAAATTGTGTCGAAGGTTTGTGTGAGCTAAAATTAATAACTTTACATTTTGTACAATTTAATTTTAGACTATGTTTTGTTGGCCAATTAACTGATTTACCAATTGACTCCAGGAAATGCACATTATCTTTGGATGAGGATTTAGTTTTACATAAAGCCATGTCATCCGCATATTTAAAAAGTAAAATAGGCTTTTTTAATCGGAGAACTTCCACGTATAATAAAAAAAAGAAAAGTGATAGGACCGCACCTTGTGGAACACCTTTGTTATTTTGAATTAAAGTAGATTTTTTACACCCAATGTAGGTGTATTGTGTTCTGTTTTTAAAATAATTTGTTAGTCATTTGATTATGTGATTGGGAGCATTCAGTTTAATAAAATGCTTAAGCAGTTTGCTTTTGCATATGCTATTAAATGTGGCTTTATAATCAGCAAACAAACAGCTTACGAAGCCTTTTTTATTGTGATTTTGCAACATAGTTCACCAAACTGGATACGCAATCTAATGTGGAACTATTTTTCTTGTACGCAAATTGACATGGATTATTACTTGCTTTAAATGTAGTGCATAGTTCATTCAAAATTAATTTCTCAGTTAACTTCAAAAGTACTAAAGTGCATGAAATCGGTCGCAAATCTTTTATAATAATAATAATAATAATAATAATTTATTACTCAAATAAGCTTTTACAATATTGCATTTTTTGAGGTACAAACCAATTTACAGGTCTGATCACAAACTATAAAATTTTTCAATATGTTAATATATATATATACATATGTAATGTTAATAGTTTTTTATTATTTATTTAAGCTGTTTGAAATAGAAGCCTATCAATGTATTAATGTAATATATATTTAAATAAAATAAAATATTGGTAATATTATGTACATTTTAAAAATAAGTGAATAATAGAAATGTACAATTTTAGTTTGTAGTTAATATTTACCCGCACAATTTGAACTAAAAATAAAAAGGATTGGTTGATAATTGGATTATTAGTAATCTGGGGATTATATAAAGAAAAATAGATAAAAAAAAAGTAAACAATAATTAGAAAACAATAAACAATGTTAGTAAAATAGTATTATTTTTTATTTAGATGTGCGAATTGCGACTTTTAAGTGAACAATATAATAAAACAAAATTTCTCATGAACCAACAAAATAATCGAACGCTGTATGATTAGTGATATTGGGGACAGTATGAATGTTGGTGTATTTTTTTAAATTAGTTTTAAAAGCCTTAAAGTTTTGTATTTTTCTTAAATTAATTGATAAATTATTCCATAATTTAGAATATTTAATTAGGAAAAATTTTGCTCTCAGGGATGATTTATAATGCAATTTACGCACTTTATTTTTTAGTTTACGTTCAAATTTGTTTGCATCAAATTTTATTGAAAATTGATTTGTGGAATAACAATGGATTTATTTAGATCCTTCTTAGCTATTGAGGCTCAAGATTGAGCAGTTGATTTCTTTCTTTGTAGTCTATATTTGATGAAAAACCAATAACCATTTTTGTAAAATATTTTTAAACATTTTCAATTTTTACTAAATTTGTTTTCGATGTAAATTTGTGAATGAAGCTGCAATAATCAATTATTGTCCAAATAGCATATTTGAAGAAAACTATTTAGCTTTCTTTAAGAATAAATATATTATTTGCTCGTCCTAATAATTCTCATAGAAGTTTGGTAAATCTTCTTGTATGTTGCGATCCGTTGATTCTGAGCTTCTGTCGTTGTAATCGTAAGCAACTTTAATGTCATCCGCAAAAATAAATATTTCACCGTGTGTTATTGCTTTATTAATCTCGTTAATATAAAGTAAAAAGAGGATAGGACCTAATACACTACCTTGTATCAATTTTTTTGAGGCTTTAAAACTTGATTTCTAATTTTGACTACTTGGGTTTTATTTGTAAAAAACGATCTTAATCATAAAAATAGTGGGTCAAAAATGCCATATGAATTGATTTTTTGAATGAGCTCATTGTGGGGTACTTTATCAAATGCTTTTCGTAAGTCGATGTACAGGACGATTATAGATTTTCCTTCGTCTCTTTTTTGTGTGACTGAAACAATTTTGGAAGTTTTCCACAATTCTGCTATTCTGCCTCTGTTCATGGAACTGGTTAAAATTTGCATTAGTAGAGAGTATATTGAGGGCAAACATAATTTTAGCATTTGTATACTAAGCCCATCTGGACCTGATGACGTAGTAGATTTGGAGTTTTTTATATAAAAATTTAAGTTTTTTAAACAATTAAAATAATATTAAATGATTTTAGTAAAATAAAATATTTTATTTCTTGCTACAAATATATATATTAAAAATTTTTAAAAACAATTTACAAAAACACACCTTAATGTAGAAAATAGCCGTACAAAAATTGCAATTTGGTAAAATTTGTCTATTGTTAAATAGCAATAAAATAACACTAAAATAAACTAAATTTGTTTTAATTTTACTAGTTAATTTTTAACTAAAAAAGCTTTTTACTTAAAATAAATTAATAATAAGCACAAATGCTGAACTATTTTTTATGTAAACTAGATTCGCTACACGTCCATTAGAGCGTTATTAACCATTTTCTCTTTTCTTCTTTTTTGAAGATTATTGCAGTGTTTTTGGCACTGTAATACGTAACTTGTTTTATTATTACTTTAGCATATTTCTAATTTTTACTTTTTTTCTATAATTATTAATTTCCACTATCTACCTTGATTTTGTCTTAATTTCAAATATTTTTTTCCGTGGTTAATCCCCCTTTATCCCACCATCCATTTCATATTTCCCCCCGAATCTTACTGATATCAACAATAAATAAAACCGAGGATTAAAAAGAGTTTTATTCCTACTCAACTCGTGTATCAACCTGTATTGCTGAATGGCTACAGGTTACATGTTGGTTTACAAGTTGAATAGCAGACAAACCCCTTTTAATTCTCAGTTAAAATGTATTAGCATTATCAAATTAAAAAAAGAAAATTGGCATAAATACATTTTTTAAATAAGAAAAGTACCTAGAACAGATTAAATAAAAAAATATTTTTTTTAAATTAAAGAGAGTATATTTATAATAAAAAGTCTTAAATACCTGGATAGATTAAGCATTTAAAATCTTAGAAATTAATAATTTTAAAGGAAAAATAATGTAACCTTAAACTAGAGATTGATCTGAGTTTAACCAGTTTAAAATTATATTCTCTAAGTGAGTTTTGGGTTATGGTAAAAATAATGATAGAATGATCCTAAAGTGATAAGCTAATACACTAAAATGAGGTTAGTCCAGAGCCGTTTGTTGCATAAGAGAAACAGTTTAAGAGAAAGCAGTTTTTGTTAATACGGTAAATACTTAAAAACATAAACAATTTAAAGACTGCTCTTTAAACTTTTTATAAACTATGAATGTCTGATTTAATAATTTGGGCAGTGACCTGAGTACAATATTCGAGATGCAGTTTTATGTACACTATATACAATACACAAACTCAACTGGAAGACATGTTACCTAAATTCCTTTTAAAAAATTTAGTCAACTGGTAACATGTGCAAATTGCCTTAATATGGTGCTCAGAAAAGTTGAGTGAAAAGTTAACTAATACTCCTAAATCTCTTATCGACTTTACTGTTTCTATAAGTAAGCAATCACTAAAAGGTATTGCAAAGACAGTACCAGATAATTTTTAAAGGTAATGTGTTTGCATTTAGACAAGTGAGAAAAAAGAATTATCTACTGTTCAATTATAAAAGAGTAAGTTAAACTATAGGAATTAAGTTTTCTAAGAGAGTCCATGGCCTTGAGTTTCTAATTGCGCGTTTAGATAAAAAAGTCTTTAGTTATACGAAGGCCAGGATTATCAAAATAAACACTAGGTCAGCTTTCCAAAATATTCTGTTTAATTGTAGAAAAAATGTAAAAACCTAGAATAGGGAGTAATAAATGAGAATGCTCACAAATTAATTAGCAAATTTCAAAATTACGAGCATTGAGACAGCAACTGGTGAGGATATAGGAGACCATTTCTTCATTATTTAAAAAATTTTTAACAATAAGATTGTAATTACGTTTTTTGTTTTTTATGTGTCGCTTAGGGGGTTCAAAAATGGTTTTTTTTAAAAAAACCTTAGAAGTTATTTAGTGACAAGAGAGGAAACCCTAAAGTTGGACACTTTTCTTTTGAAAAAGTTTAGTTCTACCAGTACCGTATTAGAAAGTTGAGTTATAGGAAAAATTATGGATTTTAATTTGGTTTAAAAATTAAAGAACTTAAAAATTTAGACAAATAAAATAAAAAACTAGACTAATATTAAAAAGAAAAATATTGAAGGAAATATGTTTAGCTTCCATAACTGATTCCAAAATGTCATTCAGCTGGTTATCGCTGGTAAGAGGTAATTGTTTAAGATTAATTTTGCATTTGCAGTCTATGCATCTGTAAATAAGAAAACTACTAATTAACTAAAAATAATAAATTAAAAATAATTTAAAACACATTTTATATAACAAACTACAGCAAAGTGCTCAAAAGTTGCCAACCATCATAGCTTTCTTGCAACGATGTAAACCACAAATAAATGAATTAATAGCACACATATCTAGAAAAAGGACTGAGAAACAAATGTATATAAAAAATAAAAAACACCGTATTTATTTTTAATATTAAACTAGAAAAAATCGAATAAAAAACAGTTAGTGCTTAGTAATTACCGCACGTTGCACATTGCACTCGTGAGGTAAGGCGCGTGTTACGCTACACGTTTATTAAAACGTTATTCATTTATTTTTTTAAAAATTATTGCAATGTTTTTGCACTGTAATACATAGCTTGTTTTTTATTATTTTTGTATATTTATAATTTTTGCTCGTTTTCTATCATTCTTAACTTCTCTTATCTTGTCTTAATTTCAATTTTTTTTTCTGTAACTATTTTTCCTTTATTTTATTATCTATTTTATATTTCCCCTCTAAAAATAAAAAAAATGGGAACTGAATACTAAAAGGCGTTTTGGCCTACTTAACTCGTGAAAAATCCTGAAATCCTCTAAGCATAAAAGTACAGCATTAAATGCTTTAAATGTTTGTTTATATTTTTAAAATTATAGTTTAATTAAAAATTTTAATATGTGTATTATTGTATTTTGTTAAAATTATTAAAAATTCTTTTGTTTAAAATTATCATTGTTGTGATACAATTACCTTGAACATTATACGAAAAGCTTCTTTGCATGGCTTTATTTACGCCAACAAACCAGAAGCGGTTGACAAATGTTTCGGTTGTTCGTCTAAAAAAGGGTGGAATACGATTTGAACTTGCTTGTTATCCAAATAAAGTGAGAGCATGGCGTGAAAAATTGTATGAATTCTTTTTAAATTAATGCTCGATTTTAAATGAAATTATAGGGAATCAAATTTAGATGAAGTTTTACAAACACGCTGTGTTTTTACAAATGTTTCTAAAGGGCAGTTTTCAAACAGAAAGGAAATGTTTGAAACGTTTAAGTGTGATAATGAAGATAAAATTATAGTTATTGTAAGTATATTTTTCTCATTTTTTGAAGATTCTTGAACAAGGCGAACTACAATTAACAGAAAAAGAGCGTCAAAATGAACAACATATTCTTTATCGTGATGTTGCTAAAATTATATCGGAAAAGTGTGTCAATCCTGAGAACAATAGGGCGTATACTGTAACTATGGTAGAAAAAATGATGAAGGATTGTCATATATCACTTAAAGCAAACAAATCTGCAAAACAGCATGTACGGTTTAAATCTTATAATATTTTTAGTCTTTAGAAATAATAAAAATTTTGAAGTCGTCCTCTTTTAAAATTACGCCCGCAATGATGGCAATTATTATAACATTATCTCGTAATGTTCCACAATCTACTATAAACAGAATAGTGGATATGTCTGTTAATGTAGTTCGTCAAGGAAACATTGAAGATGATTTTTACGAGTTGGTAAGTTTTTACCGGTTTGGTGCTACTTTTATAACAATTATAATTTTGATGCTATTAATCCATTATTAGTAACTTAAGTTTGTTATATATATATATATATATATATATATATATATATATATATATATATATATATATATATATATATATATATAAATCACTAAATACAATTCCTAATGTATATATGATACATCATTGAAATGAATTTTAACTTAACATAATTTAAAGTGCTAATAAATTAACATTTTCGTAGTTGTAAGAGACTACAGCAACGTAAGGCGAAATCAAAATAAACGTTTTTGTGTTGTGTCTATTATGAAATTTTAAAATAGTAGTTTTAAAGATGAAATTTTTGAATTTATTTTTATTTGGTTTCTAAAATTCTAAACTTACGTTTGTTTGTTAGAATATTTGCAAGAATATTGAAGGCTTAACCACTGTTTGGATTATATATATATATATATATATATCGAACCCATGTCCACTCAAGTTCAAGTTGCACACTATTGCTAGATCACTGATAAGGTGATGAAGTTTGCATTTTTGAAGTGAAAAAAATGCGCATAATGGACGTAAAATTATTTAGTACGTAATGTACTTGCTAATTTTAAGTACGAAGAAAATAATATTAAAAAACTTTTTGGTCAAAATTTACGTTTATATATAACATTAATTAACTGTTGTGTCATTATCATCATCGGAAATAAGCATTCTTATGAGCTGTTACTCAAGATAATCAAAGTTACTAAAAGTTTATTATGTATATGTTTTAGATTATTAACAATTTAAATGCTTGTTAGGGATGACGTTTCCTTTTTTGTGTTTCCGTAACTCCATATCATGCATTCATTCATTCAGTTTTGGTTGGTCAGGTGGTCACCTCTTCATTATTTCCCATATTTATACGACATGTAGAACGATCGATTTCAATGGCTTGACAAGCGTAGATAAACGTGGAAGAATAACCAAGTTTCTTGGCTGGTAGACGGCATCCTTGTGACGTCGCCACTGTTTGCAAAGATTGACGAGGCCGCCTGATTTTTTGTCAGGGTTATCTCCCTTAGCCCAAGGGCTACATATGGTATACGTATACCTTTAGATACCTTTTTAGCTATCCTGGGTGTATGTTCGCACCCACTCGCCGTACCGGAAGCCCAGTTATACCGCTGTGCACTCGGACCCTGCTGTTATTAGTCTAAATGCCTAGGGGCACCTAGTCCAGGATGCACCACGTGGAGGACTAACAGTCAGAAATATCACCATCATGGAAATTGAGACTTTATAAGCATTACTCAAATCCTCAGGATCATTAGTATCCCAAAAGTGTGCCGAAACCTGGGACATGCATTATGGACTTAGACTAAGATGGATTAAGTACCGAGTGCACAGTGATATCAGTGGGCTTCCCTCTTGGTGGATTTCATTTTATTCGTTTTGATTGGTGACGTGATCAAAGCGATGGCCCAGTTGTATCGCTATGCACTCGGTCTCTGCTGTTATTAGTCTAAATGCCTTTCAATATCTAGTCCAGGATGCACCACATGGAGGGCGAAGAGTCAGGAATATCATTATTGGAAATTGAGACTTTATAAGCATTACTCAAATCCTTTGGATCATTAGCATCCCACTCTTGGCGGATGCATACAAGCACACATTTATTGTACTTAAAAGGTATTGCACATAAAGTATGAGGAGCGATTGCTTAAGTTTAGCTGTAAATGTGCAAATGGTGAAGATGTGATAACGTCTTCATTATTTATTTACATACTCAGTAGTTATTAAATACTGTATTGTTTTAAATATAATGAAAAGTCGATAAATAGTGAATTATGTTTAGTCTGGTATGTGAAATATGAGTATATATTTAAGAATTTGTACAAAATTTGCTTTTATTCAATATTGTTTCTTTCATATCTGGGTTGAAATGCTTTTTGTTTGTTTCAACGTCACATGGTTAAAATGAAAATCTTTTTATGTTTGTATTTAATTAGGCACTTATGATTGAACCGGAAAAATATGGTTCGATCGAACGTTTTCTGCAAAGTGAATTAAAAGAAAAATATAGTATTGAGCTGTTGGCTAATACTCAATCTACCAGTACTAGTTTAGAAAAATGTTCGAATAAATCAACCAGTGAATTATCAAAAACAAATGCCAAACCTCAACAAGTTGACGAGGACATTGCATGTACTTCGTTGGGTCGTATGGATTTGGGCAATGGCGTGTCGAATGAAAAACATGCCAAACGAAAGTCAAAACGCAAACAAAAACGAAATAAAAAGGATGACGATTGGCCCGATGATTCAGAGTGACTTGAATTATTTTGTTTATAATATTTTTGAGATTATAAATTTAATGAATTACCTATATAAACAGAACAATGTTTTGTCTATGTATATACTATGCTTTTAATCTACTTTGATTGGATATTTTGTTTTGAAATATTTTTGCTACTAAACATGTATATATATTACAATTATTTGTTATTTTTAGATAGCATTATGATGGGTTTTTTAAGCTAATTATATGCAAAGTTAGTATATACTGTGTAGCTAAACTTTAGTTACTAAAGAAATTCCTACATTCAATTTAGTTGTTTAACTTTTTCTAGTTTTTTAACAAATAATTTTAAATAGCTCACTTTTATTACACATTACCATATTATGTATAATGTACTTAAATAATTTCGTCGATATATAACAGTAATCAGTGTTTTATATTAATGTCAACTGGCTTTATATTCAACAAAATCATTAACATTGGGTATTTTTCGTTTTTATAAAATATGCGTGTAACTGGTGCAAGAAATACAAAGTATTTAAAATATTTTTAGTTACCAAATCTCCTCTTGTTCACTACAAAATACTTAATTATAAATGTGACTGCCTTTATTTATAATTGCTTGACTGAAGTGGTTCAGTTGTAAACATGTTTTTATGTAATTCTGTTTTGAGCATAAAACAGAGTATAGATGGTTATTTTTTTAATTTGGATGTGTTTATGGATGCCTTGTTATAGTATATTGAAATATTTGCGTAGCATCAATGATGGGTAGTCACTAATAAAAATGGTTTTAGGCTTGTGTAATGTTTAAGTTTACATTTGTGAGTGAGTGAAGTGAATTTAGATAAAGTTGAAGCATTTTAAAAGCATATGACTACTTATATTATAACACTTGTGAGTGATATTTTTATAATTCAATCGTATATTATTTTTGTCTCCAATTTTCTTCGCAAATTGTCACTGCTACAAATACTTGTAGATTGAATTGGGTGTAATTATGAGACAACCTGAAATCCGAATGAGGACCACTAGAGCAATCTGAATTGAAGACAGATTTAAAATAATTACCAAAGATATTGCATACCTTAAGCAACAATAGAGACAAAATATTATACATAGAACAAAGCATACCTGTCTTTACAGACTTACTACACTCACATCGGTCACATACTGCGAACTAGGAGGCCTTCATCCTCATGCCAAAAAATAATCTCGAAAAGCTTAATAAATCCAATAAAACAAAGTATCACAATGAAAGGTAAAGTCATGATCAGTTAAAGAAATTATTAAAAAAAACTTAAGCACTACACATACAGATCGTACAGGATCAGACAGTTGGGCAACACTAAGGACATAGAAAAGGGTATATATATATAACACTAAAACAATTAACAAGTAAACAAATCGAGACAGCACAAAACAACAAACAGCTTTTAATTAGCCGTACGTCTAGAGAGAATCAGAAATGAACCAATCCAGTCAGTCCCAAGCTTGGATAAAAGAGGAGGGTTTGGATCAGAAAGGGCATCTGGCAGTAAAACCTACGCCAAAACTCTAACAGTCATAATGCTTTATATTGGTTTAATTAACGAGAGAGCATCCCCCGTAAGCGATGCGCATGGCCCTTGCCTGAGTCATCTGATAAATCAGCGAGGGTTACTTGGTAACGGACGAGGCAGAATGAAGAAGTTAGACCAAGGAGATGTATAATGAAGAAGTTGAAAGTGAACACTTGAAACATTGGACCATTAACAGGTAAAAAAGGAAAAATAACTGAACTAGTAGATAGAAGGTAGAACATACTATGCCTTCAGGGATAAGAAAGCGAAAGATCTACTTAACAGTGAGATTACAGAAAGAAATGGAGTAGTTATCATTTTATTAAACAAGACAAAAGAGAATCTAGTTGAAGTAAAAAGTTTTAGCGAACGAGAAATGATAGTGAAACTGAATATAGGTGGTTTGTACATCAATATTATTAGCGTTTACGCACCCGAAGCTTGGCATGAGGAGGTAAAGGATAAATTCTGGGAGCACCTTGAGAAAATACTGCGCAATATTCCTCAGACAAAGAAAATAACACTTTGTGCTGATTTAAATAACAATGTAGGACAGTCTAGAGAGAGTGTTCAGAGATTCCATAGCGGATGAGGAATTGGAGATACAAACGGGGATAGAAAAATAAATGTTAGAGTGCATGATTTTGCTAGATATAATCCTGATCAACATATTTTTTAAGAAAGAGAGAATCCAATTGGTTACATCTTGGAGCAACGGAAAACAAAGTCAAATAGACTAGGAAATTATATACAAAAATAATAAAAAACTGCAGAGTAATAAATAGAGAAAAAGTAACCTCGCAACATAGGTTAATGCTGCTAAAATTGAGTTTTAAAAACAAACAAAAAAAGTTCAAGATTGCACACGAGTTGAGTAGGTAAACACGTCTTTTAGTACTTGGTTCTCAGAAAGAAATATAAAATAGAGAATGAGGTTGTAGTGTTACTATTATTAACAAAATATTTTATTGATTATGTCATTTTATTTTAATATTTACAATTTTTGTTAATATTATGTGTTGTTTTACTGCACCGAAAGAGCGTAATTAATTATTGGTGTGCTTGTGGAATATAACATATTTTATTGTTTCTTTGGTGCATAATTGTATTGACTATTTTTTGATATGATCATTACGAAATACTTGATAATCCATGTTTTTATATTAAATCGAGATTTAACAATTAATGCATTCCCATAAGGTAAGGGGGATTTGACACAAAAATTTAAATTAAGACAAAAATCAACGCAGATGGTAAAAAGTTAACAATTATAAAAAGTGAACAAAAATGATAAATATACAAAAAACAATAGTAAAACAAGTTTTGTATTGCAATGTAAAAACATTGCAATAACCTTTACAAGACAAGGAGAAAAGAATAAGATAACTCTCCATCTAACGTGCAACGTAATGCACGTTTTACCTCGCGACTATAAATGCGATTTTGTATCAAAATGATGAGAAAGATTCAAAAGAGGAAAATAAAAAGATGGAAATTAAAGGAAACTAATTTGGTTGAACAATTTAAGAAGGAGGTTGTAGCGGTGAAAATCGACAAAGATATTTCGAAGTCCAAAATAATAAACAATATTATTTTCTATTATCAAAAATTAACATTTACTTTTTGGCACTTAATTTTCTTCAAATATTGACAATTTTGTTTGAATGTATCAATGGTACATACTAGTGGGAACGGCTATAACAACAACCGTTCTCACGCAATTAACAACTTCCGTTTCCTGCTACCATTCCGTTTCATTCCAGTTTCTATCTTGGTTCTTCCCACAAACAGATCCTGTAATTTGGCAATATACGTTTCCCGATCACGTCTTTGCGTTCTTATTCATTACTTTAAGTAATCAGTACAAACGTAAGGTTTTTGGGAAAGAGACTACGACTAGGTCCCTACTATAAACGCAACCTTTTACAACAAGCAACGCCGCTTGTCACATACAAACCGCCCCCATCTCGCGTTTAGTGAAACAGGGCTACGCAGCCTACAATTTGGAGTCGATTCACTAAAAGGTCATACAGAACTGGAAGTTCTTAAAACGAGTGCAACAGTGGCAGACATTAAGCAGAGTGCTTATTAAACAGCTAACAAGTACTAGGATTAACATGTACAAACCCTGTTAAATGGAGAAAATTTTAAAGCAGTGATTAAAAAAGGGAGACCTAATCTATTGTAATAAAAAAAATATACCAGAAAGAAATAAATAAAGGAATGAGAAAAATAAAGAATGGAAAAGTATCGGAATCAAACGAAATATCTATTAAAGCATAAAAATACTTAAAAAAACTATAGAATTAACGGATTGACTGAGCTGTTATATACAATATATAACAAAGAGAAAAATGCCTGACGAGTGGAAAAATGTGTTATTATGCAAAGCTACAGGAAGACTGGAGATGTTATATACTCTGGTAACTATAGGTACCTAAAGCGTATGTCACATACCTTAAAACTTTGGTTAAAAATTAATAATGAAAGAATTACAAAAAACAAACATTGGAGAAAAATAATTTGTTTTTATATCTTAACGTAATACAACTAATAATATTTTTAAAATCCGAACTACAGTGGAAAACACACAGAGAAACAGAAAGGAATGCATATAGTGTTTATTGATTTGGAAAAAGCATACGATCGGGTTCCAAATGTAGATAAGCATAACAACAAAAGGTGCTCCTGAAAAGTACGTAAATATTGTACAAGATATGTATGATGATGCAAAAATGTGGGGTTGACTAATAAATTTTCACTAAACTTTGGCTTACATCAGGGTTCAGTATTAAGCCCGTATTTATTTTATCTAGTATTAACGTGCTAACAAAAAATGTTAAAATGAAATGTTATTTGTAGATAATAGTGTCTTATGCAGTAAAAAACAAGAAGACTTAGAGAGACGATAGGAGAAATGGATAAAGGCACTAGAAGATCAAGGTATAAAAAAAACAGCTTATATAAGTTTAACGTAAAAATGGTAATGAATTCAAAATGAAAAACCAAGAATTATTGAAGTAAGAAAGTTTAAATACCTGAACTTATCGCTAGAAGAGAATAAAGATTTAAATACGGAAATAGCGCAAAAAACGTAAACAGAATAGCATAACTAAAGGAAAATTACAGGAATGGTTTGTGACAGAAGGGTATCAGCAAGAACAAAAGATTCAAATCTTAAAACTACAGTGAGACCGGCCATGATTTACTGATCAAAAGTGTAGAATATTAACAAAGTCTATGAGAGAACACTAAACTTAGTAAAAATAAAAATGTTCCAATGGTCGTTCAAATTGTCAAAATTAAACAAAATAAAAAAGACGCCATTAAAAATAGCCGAAAGTCTAGTGGTTGTGCCTGGGTTGTCTAGCGGTACAGCGCTCAATTTGGACATCGGTGAGCATGGTTGGATTGGATAGAAGCTGATATTTAAAAAATAGTTTAACAAATATTGATATTAAAAACAAAATTAAATAAAGAATGTTGACTAAAAACAAAGACCTTTCGTGGAAGAAGGAAAATGTGTAAAAAAAGAAGAATTCACGCGTGTGTATCGCACCGATTCAAAAGTGCAAGTTTTTTAAGATTTTTTGCAAGTTAAGTAGGCCAAAACGCCTTTTAGTAAGCAGTTTTTAAATTTTTTAAAAATTTTTAGGGGAGAAAATATGAAATAGATGGTAAGGTAAAGGGGGATTAATCACAGAAAAAAAATTAAAATTAAGACAAAATCAAAGTAGATAGTTGAAGTTAAGAATTATAGAAAATAAACAAACATTATAAATATACAATAATAATAAAATAAGTTACGTACTACAATGCAAAAACACTGCAATAATCTTCAAAAAAGAGAAAAGGATGAATAACGCTTCAATGAACGTGTAGCGCCTCACTTTGCGAGTGACTAATATTTTTTATAAAAATTCCATATAAGAGAAAATATATAAAAAAGCATAAAATCAAGAAATACATAATTAAAATGTCCGTGTTAATAAAATATTTTAATTTTTTTTAATGATAAAATGGATATTGTTTTTATTTGTTTTCGCTACAAATATAGTTAAATGTACAATTTACAAAAAATTATAACATAATTTTTTAATTAAAAATTGTATACATATATATATATATATTTAAAATTAATAAATTTAATTACGATTTAAACCTAAAATCTGAAACTAAAAACCGCGTCCATTTCAGTTTTGTACGTCCTTAATAATTTCCTTTTGTTTTTGCTTTGTGTAAAATTGATAAGGTTAATTTTATTAATTGAGGTTTTTATCGCATTATGACTTTAACAGAAAGATTAAATTTTAAATAATTTTTACTTTACAATTCTAATATACCCTTGTTTATATTTTTGTACAAATAAAACAATTCTTAATGGGAATAACATGATTATTACTTGAAACTGGTAAATTATTCATTTTGAAGAAACCATGGGAAGTTTGAATTATAAACTTTTATTAAAAATAATTTAATCATTCGATTTTTAACATATTACGTAGTTAATTATTATAATTATCGATTTTTTAAAATAAACAAACGTTAAACCTTTTTAATTTGTATTTAATTTTTGGTTTAAATATTTTATTTTGCAGTATTATTTTGAATTAATGATGTTTAAATGTGACAATTATTACCGGTTTTATATTATTTGTTTCCATATTGGTATCACAAGAACGTGGCTGTCGGATGATATCCTTGATATACCAATTTTATGGTATTATGTAGTACGAAAAGATTATGGGAAAATTAAGTAAGAGGATGTCTTTTCTGACATAGCTCTCTTAAAATATCTTCGAGTTATAACTCTCTCTCTAAGTATAGCTTTATTACTGGGGAATTTCAATGTTCCTTCTATAAACTAAGATACCTTAGATAATCTGCAAAGGCTTTTTGAAACGGAACTGTATATATTTAGCATAGAACAGATCTTTGAGCAACACGTCTGCTTTTCTACAAGATGTAGCATAGGAAATCTCTCTTATTGTCTTGATCTAATTTTCTCTAACCCTTCTTTCCTAATAGATTACATTCTATATCTACCTTCATTGAGAAGGAGCGATCACTCTTTTCCTTTATTTAAAGCGCACTTTCCTTCTGTTGCGGCTTGCATGCCAAATTAAGGCTTAGTTCCCGAGACACCTAATGAAGCCAGATTCCACTTCTTGTGTATATTCCATTATACATTGTTACAGCATTGGTTTTTAAATCATATTACGATAAGTTTATACTTTCTAATTTTATTTCTTTATTCCTTGT
This sequence comes from Cardicola forsteri, assembly GCA_025895645.1. NCBI lineage: Eukaryota > Metazoa > Platyhelminthes > Trematoda > Strigeidida > Aporocotylidae > Cardicola > Cardicola forsteri. The sequence continues at coordinate 170,562 of JAKXYG010000612.1, forward strand.
TTTTCATGGTAAAAATACTGGTTTTCGCCAGATATATTGAGAACTAAAAGGAATATTTCATTTTCCTATAGACCTCATGTATTGTCCTGTCAATTTATTTGCTTTTTGTTATCATAATATATGTGGAAAAATAACTACCGACTAGGTATCTCGTGCGGTCATTATACAACTTTCGAATACTTATTGGAAAGTACAACTTTTTTGTGTTTTAGTGTATTGTTCTTTTATTTATTTTTATTTTTAGTAAGAAATTTTACATTTCAAAGTACAATTATTAGTTTCTATATTTGATCGAAAATTGAAATAATGGCTTTACCCCAGTTTTTTCAAGATGTAGATAGATCGTCGATGCGAAATTTGATTATTTCAGTTTTATCTGGCTTCTTATTTAGTTTAGGATGGTGGATAGTTATTGATGCAGCAGTTTTGTACACTGCAATCCAATTACCTCATCAATTTCATACAGCTGGTGTATTTAGTACTCTGGCGTTTATTTTACTGAACTGTATTTCAAACGATGCGGTAAGTTTCTCATATTAACTTTTATATTGAAATAATAGAGTGCTTTAATGCATTTGAGTAGGATATTTAATAGAAAAAAGTAAGTTTTATTTTTAAAGCAGCATATGATGAATGTGAAGAGACCAATGACAGTTGATAATTCATTCATTTTGGTTGTGACGTGGTCACCTCTTCATTATTTCCCATATTTATACGACATATAAACGATCGATTTCGATGGCTTGATAAGCGTAACAAACATGGAAGAAAACAAAGTTTCTTGACTGGTAGACGATATCCTTGTGACGTCGCCACTGTTCGCAAAGATTGACGAGACCACCTGATTTTTTGTAAAGGTTATCTCCCTTAACCCAACGACTACATATGGTATACGTATACCTTTAGATACCTAGGTGTATGTTCGCACATACTCACCGTAGTGGAAACCCAGTTATACCGCTGTGCACTCGGACCCTGTTGTTATTAATCTAGATGCCTGGGGGCACCACGTGGAGGACGAACAGTCAGTAATATCACCATCATTGGAAATTGAGACTTAATAAGCATTACTCAAATCCTTAGGATCATTGGTATCCCAACAGTTGATAAAAGGTTGAAACAGATTGACAATCAACTTCTAAGTCAGTTTTCTCTAAAATTGTACAACCACTTTTCACTTTTGTATCATTATACAATTTAGATATATTTTTCTAGATAACACCTAATTATTAAGATAAATATGTCAACCGTCACCGATTGTCAATATTTTTTATTTAAACAATTACTGCAAATCAACCCAATTTTTACTAATTGTAACTCGTTTGTTCGAATACTGCTGAACGAGTGAACTTTGAACCAGAGCTCGCACTTTTACAGACCAATAATACTGTAAAACATTTGGTCGTTCTAGATTATTGACTATTTTACAATACTATTTAGGTTGTAAGCATATTGTTATGAATATTTTCCTAATTTTTTTCTGGAATAAACATGTACTAATTAATATCACCAAGTCATTTAGATTGCAAAGGAGAATTTGTAACTTAAATCTAATATTTTTCATTAACCATATGTTGACGAGGATGAAAAAGCAATTTTCGTTTTTCGAACTTAAATATCTGATCACGATGACTTGTTTTTTTAAAGTTCAATCCAATTTTTCACAAATTGCTTTGCAGCTAGCGAATGACAGTTCCGATAGCTTCATTGGTCGACGTGGAGCCATGTTCTGCTTGTTTGTTGCCTGTCTAATGCTTTTTAGTGGCGTCATATCGGCAATATGGATATTGTTTGGAGACTATGTGTCGCATAATAAAAGTCCGGTTTGGCCTGGTGTTGCTATTTTTTTCCAAAACATATTGATTTGCATTTCCGCCCTATTATACCGGTTCGGACGAAAAGATGTCGATGATTTTTAACCCCTTGTGACTACACAATGCAGTATACATTTTTCAAATTAAAAAACAACAAATTTTCAACATTTTTTTATTAACTAGAAAGTTCATTTACAATTTTTTGATACCTGATCCATATTAAGACAATCCTCGTTTTTGAATATGAGGTCACACTGAATTTTTTGATGTTTCATTGTAGGAGCAAAGCTCATAAATATTTCTGTCAATTTAATTTCATTAATTATTAAATTAACTTACCTTTAAATGAATATTTTTTACGTCCATAATATTGTGGTTTATTTTCGTATTCTTCAAACTGTAAACAAAAATTATATTTATATGCAAATTATTCCAATTTTTTGCTATGACCTATATTCATTGCATTCAACTAAAGAAATACACACATAAACGTATATTTTTTAAATCAACAATTATTTAAATACCTTCTCGGTAATCCATTCATCCCATATTTGGTCCAAACTAAGCCTTTGCTCATCGAGTAACTGGTTAATACTGCACAGTAGACTTCGTGCTTCATTTATCAATCCAATTGTCCATAATTCAAAGATTATTTCTTCTACTTCAACTATAAATAGAAACAGTGTACGATTATTAAATTTAAATATAAACAAATAGGTGCTGAAGTTAGTTTTAAAAAATATTTTAATTAATTATGTGTATGAGTAGAATTGACGGTTGGCGGATCCACATGCCTCATCGCTACATATAGTAAATTGATACCTTTAGAAGCCTTTTAAGCATCTTGGGTGTATGCTAGCATCCATTCATCGAACGGGAATCCAGTAAAAGCCCAGTTATACTGCTGTTATTAGTCTAGATGCACCACAAAGACAAGGATCAGTTAGAAGTATTACAATAATTGGAATGTGATACCTTATAAGCACTGCTCAAATCCTCATGATTATTAGCAAACCCAAAAAACAGAGCGATTTGATGTACATTAAAAACACTACTTACTGCAGTTTAAAAAAAATCTTCAATGCTTTACGAGAATCATTTTTTCAGCATTTAATGTTGACGGTAATAGTCAAACTCATAACCACTTAGTATAAAGTCCAGTACTCCACCAACTCTGCTATTCTGAAAAATAAGTCTTTATTTGCACTTGGGAATAGCCATAGGACTATTCAATGATGCAAATACACACTATTAAAAAAAAACCAAGATGTTCATTTTCGAATACAAAAAAAAACAGTCCACAAATGTGACAACAAACCTGCCAATTTTTGAGTAAATTCGATTGACTTGTGCAGCTCATGCATAAGACCAACTTCTTCGTATTTGCTATTCGGCTTCGAACTCCATTTCTTCGTCCGTTTTGGTTTGGCCAGTCGCCTGCATGGTAAAAGTTTACAAATAATACCATCATCACACACCGTGGTTTTATCCACCAAGTACAATTGAATAGCATACAATATTGCAATCCAACTTACTTGGATGTTTTGCTTCCACCAGATTTGACACTCTGTTTGCTTGTCCAACTCGATACACTTTCTCCCGAAATACTGCTTGTATCTGAATACAATTCGGATTCTGTATTGGCATCATCTAAATGAGGACCAAAAAAAAACCCAATCCATTATGGATCATGAGATGGGGAATATTCAAATAATCTAAAGTAGCATTTCTCCTTCCCCCGCCCACAATTTATTTGGTGCAACTGCAAGTCTACGTTTAAAATGAATGAAATGAGCTTTCTTTTTGCCATATCAAATTTCCTTTTCAACACCTTCAATGAATTAGGTGTTATTGGTTTTCTACGATTGTGTCACAAGGATGCTTGCTAAACGTAGATTAACCCATTCGGCGGGTCGGAGATTGATCCTAATTGCAAGTTCCCCCCGCCCCCTATTTTCAAATTGAAACAGTTAGCACAGTAGGGCAGATGAAAATTAATATTCTAGCCCGACTATAAAACTAAAAATTGTTTCAAGGCCGCATCGGTTTGTCATTCCCAACACACACATTGTCGATGGGCCCTATAAACACAGTCAAAACTTGCCATCGAATACAACTGCGCCATGCAAAATGTCCAACCGATGCTCCTCTGCTCGTTCCCTATGATGAGTCCGTAGATCGGTTAAACGACCCAACAGCTGCACGTAGTTATCGTGAATCGATTTAATTTGACCAAGCAAATTGCTTTGAGCTGCATCCAGGCAAGGTTGCATTTTTTTAACAATAATTTCGTCAGGGAAATGGGACAAGGCCTATGGAAAATCAGAACAAAATATTGGAAGTTAAAAGGCTTGGCAAATACATAAATAAACAAATTCTTTGCAATACTATGCCAGTTATCCGATGGGGGTTTTCAAAACCACAAAAGGTACAATTAAAAACCTCAATATAGGAGTTGAGGTATCATGTGCCAAAAAATTTAAGTTGTTAACGGCGAATTCCCTTTTTTAAATGACGTAATAATGCACTCTTAGATCATGTGACCCGGTTTGATCAATAATATCGCTTAAGCCATTGTTCCAGCTGTACAACGCTCGACTTGAACTTGGGTTCGATCCCCCACTGCCGCGCTATATTTACTATAGTGCGATTGGTTTGTACAAGTTGTTTTCTGGTTATGTTTTGACCTCAACCAAAAATTCATATTATTATTAGTCATTTTGATTACTTTAAAGTTTTACTTTTTTTCGATGAATGGCTCATCACTATGAGACTAGTCTCTAATCACATTAAAAAGGTATTTATTAAATGAAATATTTTCGTTTCAATTTTGTACCTAATGACATTTTGTCTTTGCTTACACCAATAGTGGAAACAGTTTATAAATAAAAATATTTTTGTGGTTGACAACACGTAGTTACTTCTTCATTATTTGTACGGAATTTTAAACGATCGATTTCAATTGCCTGATAAGCGTAACGAACGTAAAAGAATAACGACGTTTCTTGACTGGTAGACGACATCCATGTTACGACACCACTATTCGCAAAAATTGACAAAACCGCCTGATTTTTTGTCAGGGCTATTTCCCTTAGCCCAACAGCAACATATGGGATACATATACCTTTTAAATATCCACTATATATGCTTGCATCCAACCGCTAAAGCGGGAATCCAGTGATACTGCTGTGCAGATGGACCCTGCTGTTATTAGTCTAGATGTCTAGGGGCAACTAGTCCAGGATGGATCACATGGAGGAAGAATAGTTATGAATATCACCATAATAAAAATTGAATGTTTGCAAGCATTACTTAAATCCTCAAGATTATTAACATCCCAAATAAAAAATATTTTCACACTGTAGCTGTGGTTACACAAATTATAAAATGAAGGAATTGTATACGCTTCATGCATCTAGACTAGCAATAACAAATAAACATTGCTAACTAAAAATAATTATAAAATTGTATAGATCAACATTATGTATGCATATATTAATCTTACACATTTTTTGGCTTCATACCATAAACCACCATCCAATGCAAGTTGGAAACGATAGTTGAATTTCTAAAAGAAGACAGGAATAATAAAAACGCCGTAAGAATCATGCTTGTTAGACAAATTGCAAATAAAACTGGCAATATTGACAAATAAAAATATAAGAAGACGTAAATTGTGAAATGAATTCATTTCGTATATTCTCGTCAGTCACAAATATATAACATTTTAGTATATATATATACAAAAAAGGGGGGTACAGATAACATTTAAATTAGTACAACTCAAACATTTACACACAATCATTACGACCAAGCTAAGTTCAATGTAGTGACGAACTGTTTTTGTGCACACAAAGCAGGTTTCAATGTGTGAATATAAACAGAATCAAGAATTTTCAACATATTCGAAACTGGAGAAGTAATTAGCACTTTAAAATATTTTTTAAAGTTTGTAGTAAGTGACGTAATATGGAGGATGTAGATGAGTGTTCATTTCCGTTTGACCTCTTATTGATCCAATTAGGAATGTGTTCTTTAGCCCGATTAGATAAGCGACGCATTGTCCGACCAATGTATTTGTCATCGCAACTGCAAGTGAACTGGTAAATGCAATGTGAGGCGGAAAATGTGTCTTTAGCCGTTTTAAAATGTTATATGTTTGTGACTGACGAGAATATACGAAATGAATTCATCTCACAATTTACGTCTTCTTATATTTTTATTTGGAATTATAAAGGGAACCCAATGCTTTAAAAAAATATTGACAAAGTTATTTTTCTGCCAAAATGAATATAAATGTCCGGCATAATTTTAAATTATCACAATCCATTGAAATTCGGGTAATATTACAAATATTAAAAAAATTTACCAGTTTAAAAATGTAGCAAAATTTAAAACGATCTATTGGTAAATGCATACATGAGCGAGAAGTGCCGGGGTGGTCTAGCGGTATAGCGCTCGAATTTGGACCTCGGTGGGCATCGGGGTTCGAATCCCACCACCGACCCACTAAAATGCGGGCCCACGTTCGGCTTCGCTAAAATGCCCACTACTGAAAAATATTTCTAGTAAAACATTCAAAGTAACAAACATAAATTGAAAAAAAAGACCTCAAGATGGTTTACCCCCCCCCCATCGCCAATCGCTCTGTAACCCAATAACATCAGGTGATAAGTGTATAAAACTGTCTGATTGATCCACGAAAACTGCAACACGGTACAAAATCATCGTTGGGATTTCGTTGATGAAACGTACATCTGTAAAAGACTTTTATATAGGAGAATTGTTCGTCTCCATGGTTTCGCTTCGATACATAATGATAAGGTTTAGTGTTGGTTGCCATTTTTAAAGCTTGGACAGCGTTTTCCACATCTTGCCAGTTGGAATAACTACGTCGAGTCCAGTCCGATGCAGAAACAAACACCATTGTGAAATGAGGCGAGTGCAAAAAAATTACATTAAATAGTACCCACAACATCCAATACAGCTCAATCAAAATGTACCAATCAGAGAACAATCACAACCAAACCCCACATCCAATAAAATTTATTCGAATTTCGACTAATTAAAAATTCAATGAAGTACATCAGTCGCCGCTGCACTGCTAATAAATTAATTACATCTCAATGTGTGAATCCTGATGCGAGGATAGTATTAAATGATACTGTTCTGCCCAATATAAAACAATTTATGTATCTGGGCTCTTTGATTACTTCTGACGGTGGTTCATCTAGTATAGTAAATCGTTGAATTTGTTTAGCTGCTGTTGCTTTTGGAAAACTTGCTAATCCATTATGGAGACGAAGAACATCAATCGCACAGTGCTTCTGTGTGCAGCTCAAACCTGGACTCTTACAGGGTCATAGATCATGAAGCTTAACAAATTTGAGGCAAGATGTCTCAGATATATTTGGCACAACCCCCATTTTGCATCATCCGTATCAAGGGATTGGAAGGAAAAAATCAGTAACCGCCAAATTCGAGATGACCTCCAATTTCACGAACTTCCTTTATTGGTTTTGGACACGTTCTTCGTAAAAATCCTAATGCAATCTCACGTTTCATAACTTTGGCTTGTCCAAATGCCGATTGAAAGAGAAGGAAAGGTGATCAGAAACGTACTTGGATGGATGCTGTTCGGCACGATCTTCAATCTATCTTGGAAACAATGGCAAAATCGTTGGACCATGAACAATGGAGAGGGATTAACTCGAGATGCTTTGAGAACTTGGAACTAATAAAGAGGTGGCTTTGCCACCAACTTTTATTATTATTAATTTGGAAAGTTTTGATTCTGCTGTTATTATTATTTAAGTGAATCTGACAATTCTAGTGTAACAATTTTAATACAAACATTGTTTCAAACGCTTAATAGATATTGCAACTAGTTAAAAAGCATTATTCAAAGTACTATCATAAACTGTATTCCAGGCCAAAAACAAATGCCCATTATACTGGTTATAAACCAACAAGTACCTGTTCAATTAAAATGTAAATGCCCAAAAAATATCTATAAAAAATCGTTTTTTGAAACTCTACGTAAAATTGTGTAGCAATCGCTTGATTTTTATACAGTTAGGCAACAAGTAACTCCACCTAGTTTGGACCAGAAATGATTCAATTTAGTCAGTCCCAAACCTGGATAATGGAGGAGGGTTTGAGCGCAAAGTTAGCAACCTGGCCTCTGTCAAAAATGTATACTGCTACGGAAACAATCAAGAGGACGCCATTCTGGCAAACAACGGCAAAGAAGTGATCACATCTATCTGGATGACAGGGTTGAGTGAAAGCCGAAAGGAAGATCAATCTTCAATGCCAACGAGACTTTGTTGTTGGTTTGCTGTAATTGTTGTCTTATTGCCCCATGCTTATTTTTAAAGCAAAAGGGTTTTGTATAATATAATATCGTGTCAAGTAAATAGCAAATCAGAACAAATGAACAATGTCAAAGATACGAATTTACACAAGTAATGGAATGACCTACTTTTTTTAAATAATTCCTAGAAATAGCCATCGCTTCTTCATAACGTCCAAGGTCACCAAGGCGTGCTAATAACAACAAAATTAAATTTTAAAATAACAATGTAACATTGTCTGCAGTATGCCTATAAATAATTTTGTTCAGTGTGGTTGGTAACACGTAGTAACCCCTATTCATTCTTTCTATATTTGTATGGCATATTAAACAATCGAGTTCAATGGCTTGATAAGCGTTTCTTGGCTGGTAGACGGCATCATTGTGACAGCGTCACTGTTTGCACATATTAACGAAGGCGCTTGATCATTTTTCAGGGTTATCTCCATTAACCCAAGGGCTACACATGGTATACGTATACATTAAGATACATTTTAAGTACCTTGGGTGTATATCCGCTGTTGCAGAAACCCAGTTATACGGACGTAAACTCGGCCCCTGCTGTCATTAGTCTAGATACCTATGAATATCTAGTCTAGGATGCACCACGTGCGATAGGAACAGTCAGGAATATCACCATCATTGGAATGTGAGACTTGCATAAGCAACATTTAAATTTTGCTAAAAATAACAAAAACCAAATTCCACATGCATTCATTTACTTATCAGTTTTTGAAGTTGGTCCACAATTTCGCAGTCGGTCAACGATACGTCGGGATCGACAGTCGATGGTGGATTGGATATGGCAACCTGGACCGACAAGCTGTGCGATACGGCCAAATCCCACATTTTGGCATTATTGACCGACAAAAAGACTCTGGCTGCCAAACTGAACAAGCCACCCTTCATGTACACTTGACCAGCAAGCAACAAACGTTGGGTAGAAATCAAATAGTCTGCCCACAAGCGACACAATTGCTGCGTCATTGGATGAAAAACAACAATAAGATGGATTATCGTTGTGCAAAACCGTGTTAATTGGATAAAGCACATCAAGAGTCCTTAGTATTCGCATGTCTGGTTTGACGTGGAACAACGTTACAGCGAGCTGGTTATTGAGGGTTTTTCCCCCCCATATTGAGTGCATAAAAGGGGGGAACAGCTGTAATGAAATTCCATGTAAACAAACGCACAAGATTGACATCTCATCGATCCATTTATCCAGATCGACTGTAATCTGTCCTACAATTCAAGCACCCCAATCTTCTAAGGAGGGGCGATGACAATCGATGAAGATAATTCGAAGTCCCAAATAATACACAATATCCGTTTATTTCACCAAAAATTAACATTTAATTTTTGAGAATGAATCTTGACATTTTTGTTTGAATGTGTCAACGGAGCATACTGGTGGGAATGGCTATATAAACAACCGTTCCCACACCGTTGTTCACTTCCGTTTTCTCCGTCCATTCAACTTCCATCCGTTTCCATCTTGGTTTTCCTTGTTCATCACACGACCCGATCCTGTAAACTTTGGTAATAAACGTTCTTCCCGTCCAGTCTTTGCGTTCATCTTCCTTACTTCACGTAATCAGTCAAGACAATATATGCAACCTTCGACGACAACCAACGCTGCATGTTCGATCAAACCGCCCCATCTCGTAATTAGTGAACAAGGCTACGTAACCGGCAAATTGGAGTCAGTTCGCTAAAAATTTGATGACTAACCGCAAGACAATTTAATTGTATGTCAACTTAAAACAATATTGAAACAAAACATTACTGCAAATTGTCAAACTAAATAGCGTTAGTACATACAACAATAACTCATCGAAAGCTTATGTTAACAGTTATATAAAATGACGTTGCCTTTGTAAAAAATACATCATCACCAAAGAAACAATGAACAAAATGCAACCACCCCCCCCAATGTTAGAAATGTACGCATTGAAAATTTTGACTAATTATTTAATATGATTTTGGAAGGAAAACAACAATTAAAAAATGCGCATGTACATTCGTTACCTTGAAGTCACTTCGAGTTGGAGGAAGCAATTCTACAGCTTGGTTATATAATTTGTGCGTTTGGACAAACTTCAACATTTCGTCTGAATAATATTCGCCTACAACAAGCGGTATAGTACAAATAATTGGCATCTACTAAAAGACATTCATAATAGCAATACAAAACAAAAACTCTCAAAAAATGAGCTACAATCATCCCTGCAACAAATTTTTATACTTTATATTGCCAATATTTATACAAATAATTTTTTGATTTATTAGGGAAGTTGTCATTCCTGCTTTTTTTTCTATTTAAAAAAAGGTGTTAAGCCGTAAAGGCTAGCGTTGAAAGACTAACTGTTTTGTATTCTAATTTAGATTGAGTTGAATTTACCAATATTACATTGCCTACAAAAACGTAAAAATTCAATGAAAGAAGAAATAATAGTTATTGTAAAATGTAGTGTTAATCAATAAAGTAATTCAATGACAGACCAATGCACTCAGTTCCTACTAAACCCTATAAACTACATGTATAAATATGACCATTTTTCGTGTCCACAAAATTATTAAAACGATTGTCATTTTATTGAACATCATAAAACAAGCCTACAAATACAAACACCACATCGATTTACCATCGGAATTAGGTTAAAAAACGCAAATGCACAAAAACCAACTTGGATACTGCCAATCGGATCACAATAAATAAGGCTCCAAAACAAATTATCCATTATTTAAACCTATGCAAAATTTAGTAAAACCAGCGTTCTGTTATCGAGTAACGGTTGGCTAGCGATTTTTGTCCCCGATGACGATTATGGGGATTTGAGTAATGCCTAGAAAAGATCAAGTTCAATAATGGTGTTATTTCCGATGCTAATGATCCACGAGGATTTGAGTAATGCTTATAAAGTCTCAATTTCCAATGATGGTGATATTTCTGACTGTTCGTCCTCCTATAGACATGTAGACTAATAACAGCAGGGTCCGAGTGCATAGCGGTATAACTAGGTTTCTGTTACGGCGGGTGGGTGCAAACATACACCTAGGATACTTAAAAGACATCTACTGGTATATGTATACCATATGTGGCCCTTGGACTAAGGGAGATAATCCTGACAAAAAAATCAGGTGGCCTCGTCAATCTTTGTCGTATAAATATGGGAAATAATGAAGAGGTGACGTCACCAACCACCTCCACCTGGCGCATCCTGGACTACGTGCACCTAAGCATCTAGACTAACCACTTCCGCTTCGGTATCATTAGGCATCCACATACAATATGTAGTCGTTGGACTGAAGGACATAAGCCTGACGAAAAATCAAACCGCCTTGGAAAAATAGCGGGATTATCTACGAGCCGAGAACGTTGCAATACTTATGCGTTTGCAACGCTTATCAAACCATCGAAATCGCTTCGTTCAATATGCTGAACCAATAGAGTGGTCTAGCGATACAGCGCTCAAATTCGGACCTCGGTAGGCATGGGTTCGAATCCCATCACCGGCACAAAAATGCGGGCCCACATTTGGCTTCGCTAAAATGTCCCCACTGCTGAAAGATGCGTTTCTCGTGCAAACATAAATAAATGAAAAAGTTAATCAATCAAACAATCGTTCATCCAAATTGGAATCGGGCAACACAACCATAACAAGCTTCAAACATGCCAATCGTAGAGTACCTACCCGCTTGGACAATATGGCCCAAAGCTTTCGAATGTCGTTTCAATCCGGCATCTATTTTGAACCGTTGATAGGCCAAAATGGACTCGTCCGAACAATTGGCCGTCATGTGTCGAAGTTCGTCCAGTTGGGCCAAATATTCTTTGGGATCGAGCTGCGTACGTTGAGCCATGAGTTCGGCTAAATCGAGCTTGTACGTTCCCAGAGCCACTTGGTAGAGTTCAATGGGCGTGGCGAAATACTGCAAATGGCGCAGTCCAGCATTCCACACATCCAAATGACAATCACCTTGGTCTGGAAATTTAAAAGAAATTGTTTACTTGTTTTTTTCGTGTGTGCTGTAATCTAAAAATACACGTTTTTATTTGGTCGTTTTCGCATTGTGCATTATATAGTAACGATAGTAACGAACCGTGCCATATAATGCCACAGTATGCAAGGACCTATATGGTTAAATTCCAGTGAAAGGGTTCACTCATTTACTAAACCGGTAGTAACGTAGCAGCATTTGAGGACAATTAGAATTGATCAGATTCACTATAAATAATAAATTTACAAGGCGAAGGTCAACCAATCGTAGCTCAGTGGTTAAAGGCGCTAGTCTGGGTGTGGGTTCAAGTTCATGTGTGTGTAAAACTTGAAAGGAGCATACTGATGATGATTCTAAATAAGGTTGAAACAGCTGTACAGTAATCCTGGTTGGCACAACACCCATTTTGCATCCTCCGTATCAAGGGATTGGACTAAAAAGATCAGTAACCACCAAATTCGAAATAACCTTCAACTTCATGATCTTCCTTCATTGGTATCGCGACAACGAAGATTGCGGTTGTTTAGACACGTTCTTCGTAAAAATCCTGATGCAATCTCACGTACCGTAACTTTGACCTGTCTAAATGCCGACTGGAAGAAGAGGAAAGGTGGTCACAAAACGTACTTGGATGGATACTGTTCGAGACAATCTTTACACAATCTTGACCGGCACTTCATCTTGGAAACAATGGCTAAGTCGATGGACTGACATATCCCTACACGCCTCCGAAAATTGTGAACAATGGAAAGGGATTGTTCGAGATGCTATGCGAATTTGGAATTAATAGAGATGTGGCATTGCCACTAACTTTTGTTGTTGTTCTCCTGGTTGACTAAAAGCCAAATGAATCTGATCAATAATAATAATCCCTTAAAAACCCATTGATAGTTGGCCAGCCATAAATAGCTATAGCGATGAAGTAGGATTTCAGAGGCACTAATTGCTCAATTGCCAAAAAATGTTTATTGCCACAAGTATATTTGAGCAACAAACCAAAAACATACCTAGTAGCCGTTTCAATCTTAGTAGAGCGCCTTCAATATCCGATGGTCTGCGTTTGGCGTGACACGTCAATAGGGGAATTGTGTATCTACATTCAGTAAAAAAAACACAAATTTTGATGTCTAAAATATACAAACGCTTGTTACTACAATACTACTTTGAAAATAATGAACGTTTGAAAAAAGGTATTAATATTATTAAGCTTTAAAAATTAAAAAGTACATCCCTCAAGGTAATTCCTATATCTAACGCAGTTATCTTTCTTAAACTTTTCTAATGACCATATCATTCTATATAAAAATTTGTTCTATTACTGTATTATGAACAACATATATTTACAATTTCACTAATATTTTTAATTGGCGTCAACTTGTTCATAATCAAAAGTTGAGTAAAATGATCAACATAAAATGCAACGTTAAATATTAACGAAAATGGATGTTTTAATTGCCAAAAATGGCCCCTCGTACTCCAAAATACCTTTGTGTAGTCCCTTAAATTAGGTACTTTGGTGTATTGTTGATTAATTCGATAATGTAGTCTCATGTAATCTTATTTTTAATAAGAATAAGTTTAGACCGATCAGTTTTAAATTTAGATATGCTTGTAAATAAAATTATACTACTATCATCTCAAAAGTAGTAATCAAACATTTAGTCATAATTGAGAAACGCACTTGACACAACCAAGTTGTTCCATTTTTCCAATCATCAAATCAATAATTTGATTGACTTTGTTTGAAGATTGAAAGCGGCCTGCTTTAAACCGATGGCTTGACTTGTGTCGATTGGGAAATTCGCGTAAATAAAATTTATGATAAATGGTTTGTGTCACGTCTTCTTCGCTACAATACAAAATAGTCATTCGTTGATTAACAGATAAATGTAACAATTGCTTTAATAATGACACAGTATATCTTAAATGCACCACAATTGTAATATTAGCCCATTTTCCACAGTTACAATTGAAAAAACATATACTTTCCCGTTACGTCATCCGTGTTTAAAAATGTCCCCTATCAATTCAACTCAAGAGTCTTTCCCATCATCCGGAGTGGTCTAGCGATAGAACGCTTGAATTTGGACCTCGGTGAGCATGAATTCGAATCCCACTACCGGCACTAAAATGCGGGCCCACGTTCGGCTTCGCTAAAATGTCCACTGCTGAAAGATGTTTCTTGTAAAACTTTCAAAGTAATAAACATGAAATAAAAAAATAAAATCATCATTGGGGAATAAACATCCCTACCGGTTAAATAAAGCTCTGAAATTATTTCCTCTTCATAATCACCAGCTTAGAGATGTCATCCTAGTTTATAAACTTCTGGACTCTGGGAACTATTTCCTCTACTTCAACAAGGCTCAAAATTCTCTCACAGACCACCCTCTGAAGTGTATTCACGACTAAGGCAACATCATTTTTCAAACAGGGTTATATCAACATGGAACCTCTCCTATCATATCGCTAAAAAAATCCATTTTTTATAATTCCTCAAGCTCTTGCCCCATTTCATCCCCGGTGTGTTGATAATACAAAACCGAGAATCAAAAGGCGTTTTGTCCTACCCAACTCGTGATTCAACCTGTATATGTGTGTTATTTTAGGATTGCATAGACCAATCTTGTATAGGAGGCGATGCTCAAAACACATGGCCCACTTTTATCAGTCCAAGACGGAGCTCTTGTCGATAAGTAACTTTGCCACCCTCCATCAATACACACAAAACACTGAATCAGGTCTATATATTACGTCAATATTATTATTAAAAAATAGCTAAATTATAACATTTTTATAAAGTTATATCAAAATGACATAATATTTAAGTTGACAACTTGGATAAAGCCTATTCGTATACCCTAGTTTGACCCTTTTTTAATAATTCCAAAAATTACGTGGGCGTCGAAGGGAAATTATAAGAGCCAATAAGAAATCAGTCATTTTTTTTGGGAAAAACAGTAAATAAGTAGTCTGTTTGTTAAAGTGAAATTTTTATTTAACGAAACTGTTTGGACTAATTATTTATTAAGTAACTAAATAATGGTATAATTAATGTGGGTTAAGTAAAAGAATGATGGAATAACATTAATAGACAACTTAATAAGTGCTATTATTATTATTTATTTTCTTAATCTTATTATAATAACAGTAACATTTACATAATTACCATTATTACCATAAAGATTGTTGTTATTAATATTCAATTCTAGTTATCACCATTATTGCTTACTATTACCATAAACATACCATTACAAGTTTTCCAGTTATTAATGTTTTGTATTATATTTCTATTAATCACATTATTACTATTATTATTATATTATACCTGTAATTATTTTTCTTATTCTTATTAATAATAACCATAATTTTACTTTCCTAACGATTCATTATATCGTTTATATAGTTATAATAATTATTACTGTTAATGTTATTAATACAATTGATATCATCTATGTAACTGTATATATCTTTAAAGATTGATAGACATAGTAATAGACATACTAATAATAACAATAATAGTTATTTCTTATAAGTTATTTATTGTTATTGTTGCTATAAGAATAATAATGATGATTATTATTATTACTATTATCTTTGAATGTTTACTATTATAATTTATATTATTTTGATCAGGTTCTGCATATATTACTTACTTAACCTACAAAACAGAGATAACATTTGTACACAAATAAGTTTATATTTTCTTTACAAATTTATTATCAAATAATAATTGGAATATTGTCAACTAGTAAATAAATTGTAAAATAAAATAACTATTGTATAGAATTGATAATAGACATAAAATATCTTGCATTTTGTATTTCCTAAACTAATTTTTTTTTTAATTGTATGACTAATCCTATTAAAAATTAATGATAATTGAAAAAAAAAATGTATTAACTGTACATGCTACAGTAATTTTTTAATTAATAATAA
Source organism: Cardicola forsteri (assembly GCA_025895645.1). Taxonomy (NCBI): domain Eukaryota; kingdom Metazoa; phylum Platyhelminthes; class Trematoda; order Strigeidida; family Aporocotylidae; genus Cardicola; species Cardicola forsteri. The sequence goes on from JAKXYG010000612.1 coordinate 186,672, forward strand.
TCGAACATTTTATCATCATATAATTTACAATCATCTATACGAGGTATATTAAATCTTTTATACATCATGGATAAGTACATCAATGTCCTTTTTTCAGGGCACTATGATTTTGGAAAAAAAATTGAATAAGATTATGATTGATAATCAAGTAAAAGTACAGTTTTTGGTTTATAATCTAGCTCACTTATGTCCTCTCTCATGAAGTCGTTAAATAGATTCCTTATTATTAATAACATCATACATTCCCTACTTTCTATAACTTAAATTATCACTTTTCCATTATATAGTTAATTGTAAATAGCTTTTGATAAAAAGTAGTAAAGGTAAATAAATTAAAGAATTATTCTTTCAGATATTTTCATTGTAGTGTTTTAAGAAAAATTGTTTATTGAAATAAATGACGCCATTGTTGTCTGAATAGTTATGCAATGGAAAAGAACGCATTTACTTTAGCAACTAGGTACGAAAAAAATATAAGCCATCTGTAGGCATTAATATTAGGTCGACAAAGCTATAAGGTGAGCATTGATCAGAAACTTAAATATTTTATTGCGTCATACACCCGACACAGTGTCAATAAATATTAAAGCACAAAATTCAGAAATTACAATAGCAACTAAAAACGGTAATTAATAAAAAAATTCCATCATTTCCAGGGTAGAAGTACGTAAGAAAAACAAATTTTTATAAATGATAAATTAAAAATTATAATTCAAGTAGATGTTATCCATTTTCTAAAATGTTTTTTTATTGTGACATATTATATCAGAAGACAATGTTATCGAAGCTTCTAGTTAACTAGTACTTATACTGAATATCTCCGACTGTAGGGTCGCCTCTAAAACATTATTAAATAATGACCTATTCAGAGCACAAGATGTTTGATAATACATTTAATTTGCGCTTTGTTTTTAGACAATTTTCTGACATTGGTAAAACAAAGGGTCGTAAGCTTCCTCTAGATGGTACAATATTTGAAATATTTCTATATTGCCGAGTCCATCTACAGCTGTGAGTTAACAGATCTGAAAAAAATTATAAAAATATATCTATACCGCAATGTAAGATATTCATTTTGTGAGCCTCTATTAAATGCTCACAGGGTTTTAAAAAATGCACACGTACATGTACCATAAACCCTATCAACCGAAGCTTCGTCATTTTTACTGGAGAATTCAACACGCCTATAACCAACTGTTGTTGTCAATCGGTGACTGAGAGTTGTCTCAGTGTTATTAATTATATCAAAATTACTTTCGTAATTCAGTTTCCAATGCGCTATGCTCACCATAGTTTTCCACTCGGTCAGTGGAATAGTGCGTCCGCCACAAATCGTCTATTTTCGACTTCATATATTGCCAGATGTACACAATGCAACGTTGGAGAGATGCATTTCTGTACAAATATGTTTTTAAATGCCTATGGGCATTTTTAACACGGTTATTTGTGTAATTGCCTACGTTCATAACAGTTTTAAAAGCTGGTATCCACATGTGCTTTAGACGTAACCATTTGCAAATTACCGTTGAATACACATGCCGATGATTTATTCTTAAATTATTTACAGTGCTTTCAAAACCAAATCACTTGTAATCTCATACACAACATACCTCTTGACTGAATAACACCTTGCCAAATCACGAAAAAGCTTTAAAGCATTGGGATTTCGTAACTGCTTTATAAATTATAAAAAAGGACATGCCTTCTTACTAACAGCCCTGATAACATGAAAGTTGCACAAATTCACCTCACATCTTGGAAATTTTTCATTGAGTGCTCGGCGAAGGGCTGGAGCATAGTCAACCGTAAATGACTGCGTTCTGCTGGTGTCACCCATCAACTGCATAAAAT